>PQWD01000298.1:0-89473 GCA_019425675.1 Leucinodes orbonalis | reverse complement strand
AAAGAATTGGTATAACGTCGCATCGTGTCTGGGATGCCGAGGAACACTGCAACTCGTTTGATGCTAGAATGCGATCGCTTTGAATTGCCGGGAAATGCGATAGATTACGAATGGATGTTGAAACTAGGATATCTGTACAGTTTGTGTTGAGTTTAATCACTTTGTTTGATATATTGTTGTTTCACAGAGAATAGGGTTTTTAACAATGTGTGTCTGTATTTTGTAAATACATACAAATACCCGACCAAAAACAGACATGTTTATACACATAGGTACGGCAGTGACTGGAGATCGGACAGTAATAGCACTTCTAGGAGTCGTCAAAAAAATACATTAGATTAACTTGATGTTAAAATTTACTAAATATACCATATAAATTGGCTTAATTTAATAACAATGAGTTTGTACCTGCATTCAGTTCGAAACACAGCTAGAGCATAGCTTGTATGGCAGAAGAAATACGAATATAAATACTGTCCACAGTTTGTTCTGGCATACGTCCTTGTATTCGTTGTTGTAGTCAGTGTCACGTATGAACATTGTCTTATTGCGAGTTGATTGACGGGTTCATTTATTATTTCAAATATAAATAGCTTTAGAAATTTAAACGTTGTTATAAATTCAAAATAACTACGTTTAACTGAAGCCGCATTTAATAACTGTTATACATTAAAACTTTCAAACGATAAGATAGTATTTTTAATAAACCTGTGATTATTTGTGTTAACACAATGTATTAATTTCATGTTTTAAAGTTTGTGATTACGTTGATTTACTTGTTAGCAAAAAAGGGTATATCTATCTTGTTTTAACCTATCATACAACCTATTTTAAGCCACGCCAGTCCTTCACATACATTTTCTAGTAAACTTTGAGCAAAATCTTAAATTCGCTCGATGTTAAAGTAGGCTCGAGGTCAGCAAGCCTAATATCTTGTATATTTTTTTCATTTGGCAGTCATAAACACCTACCAATCAACATTGGACTTGCGTGGTGGGTTGAGGTAGACTAGGGCTGGTCACGTATAGGCACGAAGTGGAGATTTCGTCTTGACAAACGTAGCGGTGGACGCATGGACAGATGGACTTGCGAAAGGTCGCCGGTGGAGACTGCATGATAAAAGCGGAGGACCGGGATATCTGGTGCAAAATGGGAGAGACCTATGTCCAGCAGTGAACTGGGATAAGTTGAAGAGAGATTAGGCGTATTATTTCATTGGCGTTGCTATAGATAATTATGTTAAACATATGTTTAACAAAATTGGACATATATTAGGTCTTATTTAAATTAAAAAACCGATTTCAAACCGTTTTCGGGCTACTACTTACTGGTGCTACTAAAAATGTTAATAGAAAGTCGGTGGCCACTTGTAAGATATAAATATCTAGCACAGACGAAGTATTAGAATATGAAAATGTAACGACCTCGCTAGCGGAACTCGCTCCGGTAAAACTATGTGGAAGCTGATTTGGTTTGATTCCCGGTACCAAAATTATTATGAAGACAACTGTTTTAAATTCTATCCTGATTTAGATGGAGAAGGATGAAGCTATGCTGTTCACGTGACGGGATTTTATTAGAAGATAATCATGAATGATTAATTTTCATTACTAAACATATTACTAGTTATAAATATAGACCATCAAAAATTATGATTTGTGTAGTAGAAATGTTAATTAATGACGAACGTTAAGCTTTGGTAGCTGCTAACCATCAAAACTAATTTATCACCAAAATGATAATAAACCATTTTGACAAAGTTAATCGTATGGTACACCTAAACTAATAAATGACGAACGATTTAATTGTTTGCATCGAATACGGCTTTGAAACTAATGGATCAATTTGAAAAGTTTAGTTTCTATTGAAAAGCTACACTAACTTCTGATTATAAAAGATAAATTATATCTTTAATTTTTTTTTGGGATCCTTACAAAATATAAAACCCCGTGCGAAATAAAATACCTAAACAATAAAATAACAAATGATATTAAGGAAACTCACTTAACATTACTCAATGTTTTTTGAGAACATTGCTTCTTTCTTAAAACAAAAGTTTTGTGGGATTCAAAAAGACATCACGTCTTTGTATTGCATTGTTTGTTGGAGTAAAATAAATTGTCCGCAACGAAAACAATGAGATTCAGTTCACGCTGCAACTCTACAGTGCAACTGGCTTCATAGGATTTTAATTTGCATAAATTATTCAAATATGCATTGAAACAAAGTAGGAGAGAAATAATTTTCTTTGTGCACCAAACATGTATCCTGTATAATGGTTTCGGTGTAAAATATACTATTAAATACTTTAAGTTGAAATAACATTTATTATTAGATTAAATCTTAATGTTACATTATGACTGTTTCCCGCGTACAATGCTAATGTCAGGAGAGAGAGATATTAGTGACGTGACATCACTCTACAATTGATTAGGGATGGGTAGCGTTGGTCGTTTCTTTTTCATCTAACAATACGTACATATAGGTAAATAAATGCTCTATTAAAATAAGAACATTCTCGTATAGGTATGTATTGCGTGTTACCACAGCTCGTTCAAAGGTTGGCTATAAAAGGAATTAAAACTGACAGATAAACTGAGTTCATTTCGATCTGTAAAAACATATATATCAATTTTCTATGGACATTACCACACTATGGCGTCACGGTGTTATATTAATGAAAGGTATTATAATATTAATTCATTTCAAAAAAAACATATACCGTACAATCATAAATCTATGAAAACATGAATGAAGTGTTACATGCTTAGTTTAAGGCTGCCATGGCATGCACAATTATATAAATAGTCGTTGAAAACTACAGATTTTTCTATAATTTTCTTGTTTACTTTTGTTTACTCATCATTGCCAGCTAGTGCCAGCAAAGCAAACTTAAACTTACGTTGTGAATATGACAACTCAAACAAGTGTATCTCTATGTGATCGTAATTTAATTTTTATTTATTTATTTTTATTAATTTTTATTTTATTAAGATTGACTGGATTGTAATTGAATCGTATAAATAGTTAAAAGTGACCCAGGTGAGGCCTATAGCTTTAAGATTTGTAAGCAAATTTACAATTACGAGCGCGTATAAAAGGCATTATATTGGCCATTATAATAACGGAACAACCTTAGCAATTTTCCAGTCTTCAGGGAAGATTCCCATTTTGAGCGAGGCATTAAATATAATATGTAGGGGTTCAGCTAAGCTTTCAGCACACGCACACATTATGATAGACATGATAATGAATATGTCGAAGCAGGCCCGGACAATCAACGCGTTCATAATTATACAAAAAAATATTTGTATTATAGGTGTAATAACAAGACACCAGTAGCTATATCTATAATTATCTAATTGTAGTCGAAACCGAGTTAAATGTATTATTACCGTTAAATTCTCATTCAAATTTTGTCGCAAAATCAAAACTCATTCAATCTCCTAAAATCAATTGACAATAAACATCGACCAAACCAAAGCCAAAGGCAAACGAACTTCACAGATTGTACAAACAACTTGACCCCTACAAGGTGTTTCCGTTGCCGTCGGCTATCCAAAACCGATGCCGGCCAGCCTCTAAAATAAGGTTAACCTATTATTAGACGTACGCTGTAACAACGGTTTGGAAAATTACAATAAATAGACGCGATGCGTGTGGGCGACGAGCGATGTGACCACGATAGACGAGCGTTGTCAAGTTCAACGTACAGTTTTAAGGGGCTGTATAAAATCATCAGCTCATATAAGTCCCCACCTAGGGCCTTGGGCCTACCCGCAAAGGGTGTAGAGGCTTTAGTCATCCAAGCAGGCTTAGTGCGGATGGGGAGCCTTATTTGCTAAACAATTTGTTCCAAAATTATGCATTATTTGCGAAGATGATTTCATAACAATGATGTTTTTCCATTTTCAAATACATCGTTATTAATTACGAGTAATTATTTTAATAAAAATTAACACAATTCGATTTAATGAAAAGCTTAGAAAATATCGCAGTTTTAACTCACCCATCATAAACGATTAAAACAGTTATGTTAGCGGTAGTCCAAAATAACTATACCACGCGGCCGAAGTCTCGCGCAAAAGCTTATTAAAAATATATTGCTTCTATTACAGATTATCTCGTTATATAATACAAAACTATCTCTCACAGTTCTCTTCGATCTTATATTTATGAATTGAATGTTAAGGGTACATGAACTTGATACCACTAACAATTGTGCGGTTGGGCCTATGTCCATAAATCATAGTGGAATACATATGGCTGCGGGTTTAGGTTGACTCTGGCATACCACAGAAAAATAGAATACGACCGCAATGTATTCTAACCGACAAAATTGGAAATTGGAAGTCACGTTCCAAAACGTCAATCTGGTTTCGATGTGAATTAATTCCCCATTCAGTTATTGCGAAGCCATTAAAAAAAATAAAAAAAAATATTGAGTATTTTTATTAAGTGTTTAAGATTTGTTTCCATTTATTAGGAAGCTTCTATTTACTAAAATTGGTATTGCATTATTATATTTTTCTTAACATTTTTTAATTTGATATCATTCTTTCAAATAATAATAATATAATAATAATAATAAACTTTTTATTGCACATAAAACATATTACAAGGGAAAACATGGACAGAACAAAAAGTGTACAAATAAGGCGGTCTTATTACTAAAAAGCAATTTCTTCCAGACAACCTTCAGAAGAGGATAGTTTATTAAAAATGAAATCAAAGGAATGAAATGGAGTTTCAAATTCAAATCAATCTAAATGTTGATAACCGTAATTTTTTAAATTAAGAACACTAATTGTATTGGTTCCATTAAACTGGTTAGGCATGTTCCGACAACTTGGTTAATATCTTAATGTGATAAAGGGTACATAGTATCATAAACAGCGAGTAATTGATTGCTTTAAGTCATTACGTTGGTTATTAGCTAATAAGTGGAGCTATTTGCACAGCGACAGGCAACGCTGACGTAGACGGGGTGTAAATTGTGTTAGTTTAGGTCACGCCTTCACGGTGTGTTTCATTGTGTATAAAAATTTATCTTTCGACACTTGAGCTGTTAAAAAGTTGTTCCGATACTAATGAATTTTAACGAGTAAAACTTAAACCTTCATTGGTTACATTTATTTACAATTTAAAAAGATGCATACTTATAATAAAGTTTCAAAAACAGTATGGTGACTCCGTAACCCATTCACCATAGCTTTGATACTTTATCGAGGTCAGTGAATTGAAAACAATGCTTCAAATGTTTAAGCAATAGATCTGTTTTTTTTTCACAAATATTTGGTGTACTTTTAGAGCAATGTCAGCCCTGAACACACGTTCAACATGTTACAGGCGTACGTCGCTAATTGTATGAAATTGGATAGTTACGAAATTATTTTCAGTGTTATTTTGTTGTTAGAGTGCTATTTTTCTTACGGAAACGTTTACTCACTGCCGGTATTTTTTATTGTTACAGCCAAAAATGAATATGACTCAAAATCATAATTTAACATATTACACACCACTTTGCTCTTTGTTTGTGTAACGAATATTGGATCTTCTTGTTATTTAGCTTAATGATCAACCTTGGTGACATGGCCATATTTTGGAAACTTTTCAAACAGTTACATAATTTACTGCAATATGCTAAGTTAATTTAAAATGTAATTTTAAAAACCAAAACAGTAATTTTAGTCACAATAAAAATCCATCAGATAGATTCCATTGTATGTGTCCATTGGCCCTCAAACGAATGAGTTTACGGACGGATTTTTAAGTTTCATGTTATTTCATAATTGATATATGAGTATTTGTGCGACGAACAACATATGATATCAAATGAAAGCAATATACAAACTACACGTTCATAAAAAGTTCAACACAGTTACATAAACAAGAGTGACCTTACAAGCCACCTATTTATGGCTCATAATAAAATAGGAGACAAAATGGCGCCGTTGTTTCCCTATTTATCTTGACCTTTATATCGAAATGGATTATCGTTGTTTGTGTCATATAATAAGGCCAGATGTGACATTTCGCTGATTGGAGGCATTATGGGTGACGGGTCGGTAATCGCTGGATTGGTGTGGGATACAACAAAGGTCGTACGTGATGACGAATAGCAAGACAGACTTAGGACTAACAGAAAGGTCAAGCATGGTTGGAACGTGATCGTCCAGATATATCGCTTTTGCAAGTCACATTCAATGTCACAAAATTGATTGATGTTTATATATAAATATAACGATGATAAAAGAATAGATATTTGTATTAACTAATATGGTCGTACAGTGTTATTGTACATAAAATGAGATACTCTTAAAGAGTTAAAAATGTTTGCGGCGTTACGAAGTCCGCAGTAAGTTTCACATTGATTTGTTGTTATTGTCAACATCACCAAAACTGCTAATATTTCACAGCACACATATATCCAATGCCACATAAAAATTTAAACACATTGAAATCTAAAATAAATAACACAAAAAATTTAGAAATAAATCCAGAACCTTCACACAATATAAAACTCATTAACATAGATATTTATTAACTTAGGAATACTTTGTCAAAATCTTGTGAAAGATATTACTATTCCATAAAGCTACAAGTTCATATAATAAATACCTTGGCAACATATACCCTCGGAGGTATTAGCACCTATAATATTAAAAGCGGTGTATTTACTACGTAAGAAAAAGATATTTCCTTTTATAGCTCAATATCCTTTGTCGGTATATTAAGATATTAATCCCCTCGTGAACGTTTATTTTCATCGTCGTTTATAAGGAACACTTATATTTTGCAAGGTCGTCGTATACTAATGAAATTTGATTGGAGTTGTTCTATTTGTATCATTTGAATAGGAAAGTTTAGGGTGACCTAAAGCTGGAATGTAAGTACCAAATATTTAGTAAATATTAATCATAATATAAGTGCATCATCATCATCAGCTCATTAAACGTCCCACCGAGGGGCACGAGCCTACCCGTATAGGGTGTTTAGGCCTTAGTCGTCCACGCGGCCAGTGCGGGTTAGCCGACTTCACGCATAACCTTAGAATCTCTTCGCAGGCGTGCGCAGGTTTCCTCACACTGATTAACTTCACCGTAATAGCGTCGGATAACGTACATATAATTTCGAAAATTAATTGGTACGTGGCGGGATTTGAACCTCAGCCCTAGGTAGGAGGGCAACAGTCCACACCATTGAGCCACCGACGCTGTAAGTGTATAATGATTTGTTAATGTCCCCGTTTCCTAATTTGTAATATTTTATTTTTTAGCCTTCATTATAAATGTGTTTAATAATACCTCTCATTCTCTGTATCAGTGTGTAGAAGTAGCATCAAACACGAATTAATCCTGCGATGTTTTTTATCTGCATTAAACCATAGCAAATCTGCTTCAGAGTTAAAGGAATTTGTGTTCTATTTCAAGAGCGTTAGCTGTTATGGATCTGTACGATTCGAATCCTTATTCGATGTAGTCATCACACAGTAAGAACTTTATATGCTACTAAAAATAAACATTTAATCATCAATATTTTTTTTTATTAATAAAATTACATCTACAGACTCATGGTCCGTACTCTTTTTAGTTTAAGATTATTTTGTAATTTAATTATTGTATTATGTTAGTGCTCCGCGCATGGGGCAAAAGAATTGGTTAAAGGGGGAATGGGATAATATCATCAATATTTAAATCGATATTGATATGACTATGCGTTTTGAATAACTCAGGTACTGATATAGCCACTAACTATTCGGTGAACTGTCTTACAGATTTCGTTATTAACATAAAATACTACAACTTGGACTTCATGAGTTACTAAAGAAATACCTTTTTATAATTCTCCATCTTCAGCCTATAACGGCCTATTACAAAGCACAGACCTTCCAACATAGGATAGCTATGGGGAGATTAGACCACAATCCACCACGCGGGCCAAATGCGGATTGGTATAATTATTTAGTATAAACTTACTTTAATGGTAAAAACTAGTACTTAACTTAACATATTATCTGTAAAGTGAGAATGTTTATTATATCATCATCAGCTCATTAAACGTCCCCACCGAGAGGCACAAGCGTACCGTATAGGGTGATTGGGCCTTAGTCGTCCACGCGGGCCCAGTGCGGGTTGGACGACTTCACCCACAACCTTTGAATCTCTTCGCATGCGTGCGCAGGTTTCCTCACGATGTTTTCCTCCACCGTAAGTACGTCGGATAACATACATATAATTTCGAAAATTCGAAAAAACATTGATACGTGGCGCCCTTCTGGTCGGAAGGCAAGTTCACACTACTGAGTCACCGACGCTCTCACAGACGTTTTTGTAAGCGATTGTAAATAAATAAATAATTTATGTGTATCAATTGTCAAATGCAACTCACATATCAGCCAACATTATCGCTCACTGCTCCCAATGGCTGGCGGATCCCGATAGCCGGTAGTTTTGCAATCGTTAAATAAGTCTGTTATATACAGGATGCCCGTCAAAGCGACAGTAATACTTGGTGAAAGGAATTTGGTATTATTTATCAAAACCGGTACCTATTGATTAAAGGGTATGAGAAACGAATATTTCAAGTATTTATGAAACGAGTAATTGTAGTAGTTTATAAATGAGTATTGTATGGAATTAATATTTCGTTTTAGGTATTAAACAATTCTTTATATAAAGATTTAGACGAGTACGTATTTGGTATTAAACAAATATTTGTTATGTAAAATTTGACGACTATGCGATACTTAACAAAAGCTTGCATGTTCGCGCATCAAGAGCATGGCATGGCACAAAAACCGACCTAGAAATAAAGACAATATGTACGACCCTACTGCACAAGATTTGGTATTGGTTTTCCACTACTAGGTATCAAAGCTACTACTAAAGTACATCCTTTTTTGATAAAATTTTCAAAGTATACAAGTACGGTGCTCAACATTTTTCAATTGTATTTTTAAATTTTATATAATAATATTTATAGCAAGTTTGCAGAGTATCAAATTCATGCACGCATAAGATTTTTTATTGTTTAAACATGAAATCAATCAACTTAGTTTCAATTGAACCCGACAATTTTCGTAACAACCTGTATTGTATATTAATGGTCCATGTACGTATAAATAATGGCCAATGTTTAGGTTACTAATAAATTAAAATGTACCCATTACAACTGATAAAGATACGACAGCTGTTCATTAACTTAACATTAGTATTTGTTTGTTTCATTACTTCTTTATTACTTAGGCATTACGGACGGAGTTTGTATGGCTGGCCAGTTTTTGTATGGCAAAGCAACAAATATTAAAAAAAGGGCTCGCCTGTGAAAATTTTGTTTTAAATCCGCTTAATACAAGTTTATATTACAACTTTAGTTTAAACATAATTGCTATGAATGTCCGATTATTTTATAACAATTTTAGTTTTTTAATAACTTAAAAATTTCAATTTTAATCCATGAAGTATTTTTTCAACTACATGTATTCAAATTACTTTGAAGATGTTATTGTAGTTTTAGTAACTAGAAAACGCACTTATTTGTTGGAACAGTGGCTAGAAATGATGACCTACGGGACAGGCCTAGCTTATTTTAGGAATCATTGCATCCGGATAAGGCGATAGAGCGTCGGTGGCTCAGTGGTGCAGACTGTCGCCTTCCTACCGGGAGGGCTGAGGTTCTAATCCCGACACGTACCAATGTGTTTTCGAATTTTCGAAAATATATGTACGTTATCCGACGCTCTTACGGTGAAGGAATACATCGTGAGGAAACCTTCGTGTACGCCTGCGAAGAGATTCGAAGGTAGTGTGTGAAGTCGTCCAATCCGCACTGGGCCCGCCTGGACGACTAAGGCCTAATCACCCTATACGGGTAGGCTCGTGCCCCTCGGTGGGGACGTTTAATGAGCTGATGATGAAGGCGATACTGGCACAACGTTAACCGTTCATACCACAACCAATATAGTTTGTTTTGTACTAAACACCTTAATTTTTTGTCATCTTGTTTTTATGTGACTATATGTTTGCGTTGTTAAATAAACTATATTTTTTATATTTTCTCATTGTTTTTTTTTCATTTGTGTTATTTCGAGTCCACGTATCCCGAAAATATTCTTCAACATTATTATAAACAGTGATATTGCTACATTTTCTCTGCATTATAACGCTTCCATTGTTCTTCCTAATTCGTATTCGCAAGTCTCTTAAGCTTCAATTTTTGCGCCAATTTCCTGGAGTTTTCTACGAACGATCAGAACGAACTTTTATTGGGCAAACGGGCGAGTCTCCGACATTACGTTCTTTCGATTTCACCAATTTCCGGCCGTGCGAGGTCGGCAATCAAATCGTACAAATGTTCTTGCTGAAGATTCTTATATATACTCTAACTACCACCAGTGCGGGCTCTGCAAAGCGGCAGCAAACATATCGTCTGAAATTCTATTATGATATGACTTTTACTTGTTGATAGACTCGGTACTGAGTCATCTAAGTAGGTACCACCGCAGTGCCATATATCGTCCCGTATAACAGGAGTATTGTGCACGTCTGTGTTTCGGGACGAGGGCACTGTAGCTAGTGAAATTACCGGGTATAAGAGACCTAGCATCAGAGTCGAGCGCAGTGCAGCATTGATGGAGAATAATAGCTATTTAACAGTTGTTAGTCTCATTCAATGCTGCTCTGTCATGGTCAAGCCTCACAGCTTTAATCGGATCTTATGTAGTATGTTCACATTTAAGAGTGCACATAGTGTGTTGTGTATTTCTTGTACTCCTTATTTAAGGGTTTGGATTGAAGCTAGTTATTCTCTTTGTAACCAAAATGTGCTGTCTTCCGTATTTATTACTTTTGCGACTTGATCCACAAGGATATCAGCTTTTTCTAGCTCCAAAAAATTGAAGTAGGCGCTCCAAACTTTCCAAAAAATCACAGAGGCAAATATATTTTTTTATGTATCTTATACAGCTTTGTAAGCTTCTAGTAAACAGCTGTTATTTTATAAATACTCAAATTTAATTAGAGTGTTTAATTACAATAAAGCCAAAGTTATGTTATTAAAAAGTTTTGATTCAGACAATTATCGGTTACTATTGACCGAGTAGGTTTGACCCCTAGATCCTTGAAAAGGACTTGGTTCTTAGAGGATCAAGAAACATTTTATTTGGTATACACTCCTACTGTTAAGATTGCAAGCATATATGTAATACATACTACATTTCTTATATAAAGCATTTTTTTAACAAAAGTAAATATGCACTTTTGAATTCTGATATTGCTGAAATAAGACTACAATTTTATTGTTTATTAGTAGAAAATGTAGATTGCGGAAATTATTTACTTTCTATTTAGTTCTCGTTTACCAATAAAAATCAACAAACAAAAGGCTATTTAAACTTTTAAATCTCCAGAAAAAAGGTGCAAATTTCAGTTATAAGTCAAAGTTAACTTAACGCAAGACCGGGACAGTAGAAATTAACTCAAATTTATTATCCCAAGTCGAGAGTCGCAGTGCCGCTTCACCCGGTCCAAATAAGTCCTAAGTGCGATACTGCGCTGTTACATAAAGGAATTAACTTAATTCCAAGCTGCACTCAAGCTACGAGGGACTTTCAAAGGGCCTCATTTGCGAACACTATTCCAGTGACCGTGAAGCAGTGGCGTGCACTCTATATATGTAAATAAGCAGTGCATACCCTGTGCGTCCAGACAACCCGGAACATATTAAAAGAATCCCACTTTTTGCCCATTTTCCTCTACAGATTTGAAACCATAGGCGATCTGCTGGCAACAACACCACTTAATTTGACAAAAATGTAAATTGTTTATTGTTTTTGCTATTAGTGTCACTCAATTTGCATACCCCACTCATAATCTCTGTGCACGCCACTGCCGTGAACATTCTTAATCAGGCTTTTGTCGAGTTAGTCATTGTTAGTTTACTGCAGGTAGGATATATAAAAATCTTTTTATTTCCCTGAAGCCAGGACTTGAGTAGGCATCTGCCAATAGATTTTCTATTCTGTCTGATTATTTATTAACTTTTGAAGGGATATATATATATATATGTAAGCCGTCGCCTGATGGCAACTTAGAAGAATACTATTCATCATCATCAGCTCATTAAACGTCCCCACCGAGAGGCACGAGCCTACCCGTATAGGGTGATTAGGCCTTAGTCGTCCACGCGGGCCCAGTGCGGATTGGACGACTTCACACACAACCTTCGAATCTTCTTCAGGCGTGCATGAAGGTTTCCTCACGATGTTTTCCTTCACCGTAAGAGCGTCGGATAACGTACATATATTTTTCGAAAATTCGAAAATACATTGGTACGTGTCGGGATTTGAACCTCAGCCCTCCCGGTAGGAAGGCGACAGTCCACACCACTGAGCCACCGACGCGAAAAACTTTAAACTTGTAAATAGTGATTATATTTTCCGTCAATACTGCAGTGCACCAGAAGTGCAAGATCTTTGGTGCTTATAACTCTAAACCCTGTTTTATTTATTAATAAGGGCATCCAATGATATTCTGTATATATAAAGGTAGTTTGCCATCCGTGCCTCAAAAATGAACCGCCGAAGAGAGAACAGTTTAGGTAAATGCACGCTCATTCGAAATGTGTATGTGTGCTGTTACTGCATTCGGAACACTTTTTTCGATTGTTTTGTGAGAATATCACGAATCTATACTTTTTTACATCAGCGAGGGCATCCGAAATCGCAGTTCTCCTCGGTTACCTTGTGGTAAATGATTTTACCATGAACATTTGTAGTACTAGAGGTCAGCAAAATGCCGTCACTCTAAATGATATGAAGGTCTTTAAAGGATGCCAGGATTAATCGATCCACAGACGTCCATAGCATCTTATTGCGGATGAATATCTATCAGTGTGGTGGTGTGGTGCGGAGATACCTTGGCGCTTAAAGATTCTCTGCGATTACGCCTTCATGCCCTATATTAAATATATAATTATAACATATATCTATCCATCTACCTATCGCAATCCACTGCTGGACATAGGTCTCCCCCATTTTGCGCCAGATATCCCGGTCCTCCGCTTTTCTCATCCAGCCTCCAGCGGCCTTTCGCAAGTCGTCGGGCCATCGGGCCGGAAGGCGTCCTACGCTACTACGCTTAATATATATTTTAATGATATTTCATAGTAATTAAGCACTTACAAGTTTACGCTAACATTGGTGCACTATAAAATGTTTGGACAGCTAATATGGCGCAGTGCGAATTATTTCGGCCAATGGGTACTGGCTCTATGAGATCTATGTCCAGCAGTGGAATGGGGTAGGTTAAAGAGAAGGAGACAGAGAACTGATTTCAAGAATATGAGACTTTTTTTCTAGGTTGAAAAAAGGAGAGTTGGTTCAAATCCCGGCCGAAATCATAAAAAAAGCTCTTCCTAATAATCCCGGGACAGGCCTGTGAAATGCCACAGGTTCTAATAAATAATATGAAACAAGTCAATTGGTTTGGTTTTGTTACTGCCGTATCCCGTGGAGCGTTACATTTTCAAAGTATTCATTGTTGTAGTGACGGTTGACGGTTTAATTTTCTTGATGAAATCTAATTTGATCCTTGTGTGTCCATAGTATAGTGAAAGAACTCGCAGAGAACATTTAGATCGCCTTGATTGCTTAATCCTTATAACGTTTACATAAAACAAAACGAGCATAAACAATATATATCCTCCTCGCATCCATTACACGAACGATTCGGCCGACACGAAGCGCCTCAGTCATTTCCGGTTTATTGCAATCCATTATAACGTGATTCGTTCGTCATATACCTACATAATTATAATATCATTACACAAATCCATGCAGATTCAGTAAAACCGCCTGCTCTTAGCGTGTAGTTTCACTAGTTCAATCATCGTTATTTTTACAGATGCCAGAGATTAGAGTTGCAATGGCTATCGTCTGGTTAAAGGTTAGCGTGCCGCAGCGCAATAAATACAATGTCTGCCGTAACACCAACGGGAAACCGATGTTGACTGAATGAAAAACAAAGGATAGCGAACAAAACATGAAGAAATTACAACTACGCCGCGAGCTCAATATCTGACACCGCATAGGCGCGTGGATGACGTCCTTTGCCCAGATCTGGGTCGCTGGGATATCCTCGGACGCGACACCAACCTCAGCCACACTTACCGGAGAGCAATGGTTTGTTAGTCCTCGCGTTAGTAGCGGCCGGACTCACCAACACATGTCGAAATATTCCATAACAACGCCGATAAACATGTGTGGTGCGGCAATGCGCGTGCAGCGGTCGCGGGCGGGCGTGTGACGCGCGCGACACCGCCTGCCGAGCTACGTACCTGTCGTCCCCGCCTTGCTCCTGGGCCCGGGGGCATTCCTGCCTCGGCCTGAGGACAGGCGTCAGCCCCCATTTCTCGACCAACTCTATGCGAGCAATGGTGGCTGCTCAAAGTCAATGTGTCATCGGGTCGGAGGTGGTGCGACGCGTGGTGTGTGGGCGCCGGCGGCGCCAGCGCCTCGCCGCGGGCCGCTAAGCCCGGCGGCGCATGGCGGCCGGGCGGGAGAGGTGGCGCGGGCGAGGGCGCGGCTCCTTACGTAACGGCGGCGCGTGCGGCGCCTCACCGGGGGCGACTCATGGCCGCGACGACACGACTGTCGCCGAGGCGCGGCGGCGGCGGACTGCCAGCGCGCGCCCCGCCCGCGCCTATCGACACCGCGCCCACTGCATCGCCCCCCCCCCGCCCGCCCCCCAACCACCCCGCACGCAACCCCACGCAACGCACCACGCGCCTCCTACGAAAACATTCGCTTTCGCTGCCCTTATTACTACTTCCCGGATGTAATTCACTTTCCGTCAAACGGTGATGACGATGGCCGCCGTGTGTGACGTGCGATCGATCACGGATGCTGGGCCGCCGCTGCATTGTGGCGTGTGGGGCCGTCCGCGAATGCGGCGTGGGGTCGAGGCCGCGCGGCTGCGGGTGCTGTCAAAGCGAGGTTGGTTTACATGGGCGCGTGGCGATGGGCAGCCCGCCGCTGGAGACCGCTCTGTGCTTGGCGTGCTCCCGCCGGCTACTGCACTGCTAATATTCAGGGGGGCGACCTAAAAACGTTGCTTGAGCCAAATTTCCCGCTGCATTAAATCAGCTTATCGGCCTTCACACGGAAATCCATATTGCACATGCCTCTTACGACACTACTGCATTCGCACATTAAAGAAAGACCCTGGGCTTCTGTTCAAGGTTAAGGTTTTGCAAGCAATGTAGAGATTTTTACGATCCAAAATATAAAACAATTATTTTTAGTTTGTTCAGTAGGTTTTACTTATCAATACTGCAATCGCCTTAGAAATTGGTATTCAAGTTATCTGCATTTTCTTTAGGAAACATAACAATACAACTGTGTACATTTCAATCCCTTTCGTTGTTTCGTTTCCACTAAATATCTTTTTAAGTTGTTGTAGAGAAAGTAATCCCCTGTCTATAACAACAGTTTTTAACGAAAATAAAATTAAGCCTCTTGTGAAACTTTTATATTATTATTATTTATTGTACAAATCCAATTTATTACATACAGAGAAACATTAAAGTACCGACTTGTATTGGGAAGTTTATGAAAGGATAACCTTTAATGGTTTTTCTTCGGTGCTAATGTAGTCTAAGGTATTAAGACTATACACGGAAAGTAATTTTTTACAATGTTCCCGAGGTTGTTTGAACAATTACAAACTTAAAATACTTTTATCCAATTTATTTAATCTTTACATGACACTTTTATAAACCCGCTTAAAGCTAAAAAGAAAAAAATATAATTTAGAGTTAGGTACATAGGAATGGTTTGATAAGTCTTTTATATTTTGAAGTAGGTGCCAAGTGCCAAACAAACTATTCAGCTTTATAATATAGGTAAATAGGTTCCCCTTTCCAACAAAAAAATACGACAGAGAAATCCGCAAACAAATTTGAAAATAAGTTTCCCTCGATTTCTCTGATCTCCATCATCTGACCCTGACTTCCTTCAATTGGAACCAACTCTGAAGTAACCTCTTTCCACGCAGCTTCCTCCAGCACGCTATGTCATCGGTTATGGCTTATGTTAATCAGAAAAGTTCATAATTCTTTATCACCTTACTATACTCGTACAACTTAAAGCTTAATAATCTATAACGATTTAGTTATTTCAATAACAGTATCGACTAATAACACTTGTATCTTACTATTCGTACACTAAACATACATTTCCTTCATATCTATTATGTTAGAGACAAGGCGTGAACGCCCTCGCAAATGTTAAGCACCTGCGTAGCGCATACGTAGCAAGCCCGCATTCTAGCTACGAGACTTCCAACGCTACGGACTACGCGCTACGATAACCGATAGAATGTATGTTACATAAACTAAGTACGTTGCGAAACCTCAGAATTCCACGCGGTTTGTATCAACAAATATTTGTCTATATATAGTTACGTGTTCGTTATGAAATGATATATCGTATTATATCTCATAGTTTATAGTCAGATAATTTTATAGAAATTGAGGTTATGACTAAATAATGTTGTGAATGACCTTCAATACTTGTTAAGTAATTGTATGATAAATGTTTAAAAAAGCATCTTTTACGAAACGTAAACGTAATTGATAGGTCAAATGTGTAGCTTGGGCGAGGACCGGATTTACAACTTATTGAGCATTGATTATGACATTTTACTGCGAACTGTATTAAATACCGCGAAGTATTCTATGAAAAACAACAATTGGTAATCTTTAAGATTGTTTATACTCAATTCAAACGACACAACTTAAAGGCAGCCTTACGTAGGTCAATAATAACTTGTTAATATCAGTATATAACTATTAGTATATAAATACATTCAATTACAGTAAGAAATAATACAAATTTAATCATTCATCATCATCGATATCACAGCCTAAAATGAACGCTGCTAAACGCTGACCTTCCCTTATGATTTCTACGCGGACCGATCCCGAGCAATTGGGTATTTGACACAACTAATCGTTGACGCACTTATTATGAACTGTCAAAAAGGAACGTTTCCATATATTTTGTATGAAATTATTGAAACGTGACGTCACTGCACACTAACATCAATTGACCAAATATTTATTGGTTTCAGTGTATTTAAAAATACAATATTGCAAATAAACAAAAGTGATCAATGAAACGACATGTAAAATAAAGTGCACTTTTATGAAAATAAGGTTTGGTATTTTATTGCGAATGGTAGAGAATACCGAATTGACATCCATCTGTTACCCACCACCTTAGACACCTATTCAGCATACGTAGTTTAAAGAAAGAAATAAAGAAAAAATCTTTATTCAAATAAATCTGTTACATAAACTTTTGAATCGACAATTGTTATTATTATTATATTTTTTAATGACTCTACCACCGGTTCGGAATTAGTATCATAACATATCTTAATATATAATGATATAAAACCGACATAAAATAAAAATCAGTCAAACCGTTCCATGATATGCTACGAATTGTGTGATTTTCAAATTATTATTTTACCATATAAGTGATTTTTTATTATATTCAGCAAATGAAAAACAGGTTTAACTAGTTCAGGCAAAATAAAATGTTGCCAACCTATGTGAAATTTGAGCTTGTTATTTATATTTTTTACTTTTTTAAAGAAATAAATAATATTTGATATTTTGATATTGTACCATGAGAAGCGGTCTAGGACAACTTCTATATTACTATTTTATATATTTACTTCATGTAGGTAAGTTATCCAAAAACGCAAAAAAGAAGAAGAGCGTCGGTGACTCAATGGTTTGGACTATTGCCCTCCAACCGTGAGGTCTGAGGTTCAACTCCTGCCACGTACCAATGTGATTTCAAATTTTATACGTACGTTATCCGACGCTTTTCCGGTGAAGGAAAACATCGCGAGGAAACCTGCGCACGCCTGCGATGAGATTCAAAGGTTATGCGTGAAGTCGTCCAACTGCACTGGGCCCACGTGGACGACTAAGGTCTAAACAACCTATACGGGTAAGCTCGTTACCCTCGGTGGGGACGTTTAGTGAGCTGATGATGGTGAAGTAATCCAATGTAATATTTGATTCACACATAAAAACAATGTGACAACATTAAAGCTCTGCAATGTACTTACATGATGTTCGCAGAGACGTCTTGCCATCACAAGAATAGTGAAGCCTAATGAATTGATAAACATCTGGCGAAGGCTTGGATAAAAATAACTAAGTAAAGGGGGAACGGCTTAGTTCATAATGATTGGCTAAAAAACGGGCGTGGGATAGGATTAAATCGAAACAAAATACACTCCAGCTTTAAGAAGGATTAGTTTAATAAAACGGAGGACTTTTATAGGTTGAAGTGCAAGTCTGTTATTTTACGAGATAATAATGGAGATAATATATATAAAGGTCTTTTTATTAGGTAATTGCGAACTAAAAGCGGCGATAACTCAATAAAAGAGCGCCTCAGGCTTTTCCTTCGGCGGAGTCCTTGGACTAGTCGAGCTACTCCAAACGACATCAAAGGCTACCGTTATATGCGCTAATTAACTTAGATTCAAAGGGATAGAATTAATAGGGACGAGGGCTAACATTTTTATAATGGAAAAAAGGTTGATTAAAAATAAAAAAAGACATCCAATTTACATGGGCTGTATTACAACTTCAAGGTTATAGAGAGACAACAAAACGTGGTTTACTAGGTGATAGACTCGATACTGAGTCGTCTAGGTAGGGCCACCGCAGTGCCAGATATCATCCCGTGAAACATGAGTGTTATGCACTTTTGTGTTTCGGTATGAGAGCACTAGCTAGTGAAATTACCGGGTATAAGAGACCTAACATCTGTTGTCTCGGGTGACGGGCGCAGTGCATTGATGGAGGATAATAACTGTCTATCAGTTGTTGGTTTTCTTTAATGCCGCTCTGTCATGGTCTGGCGTATCACTTACCATCAGGTGAGCGTCCAGACCGTCCTGTTCAGGTATAACATAAAAAAACGTAAGTTCGAAAATAACAAAGATACAAACAGAATATAAAAGGTTTACTGAGGTTCTATCTGTTATCCTTCCGTACTGTCTTTAATGTCGTAAAAAACAGGTTGTGGGATGTCTTTTGATTTATATTGTCATTTAGATATATAAAGAAATTGTAATTTACACATATAAATATATTTTGTTTGTAATATTGAAATAGCCGTTATTTCCTACAGGCATGTGAATCTATTAATGCTTGTGAATGCATATGAATATAAGTGTATATGTAATCGTATGAAGTTAGCTTAGTTACACCCCGGATAAACATATAAGCTACGTTTTCATATCAGCTCATAACATCCCTACCGAAAGGCAAAAACTTAACCGTAAAGAGTGTACAGGCCTTAGTCGTCCACGCAAAGGCAGTGCAGGTAGGCTGACTTTACGCACAACCCTTGAATCTCTTTGCAACCGTGTGCAGGTTTAATCACGATGACGTTTACGACGCAGGTTTACGACGACTATTTTCATATTTAGATGTTTTCCTACACCGTACGAGCGTCGGATAAAAGTACATATAATTTTTGAACATTCGAAAACACATTCCGGTTTTGAAACCGCGGTCTCTAGATTGGAAGGCAACATGTCACACCAATGAGCCAATAGCGCAAAAAAAACCATCTAAATAAAATGCCCGAAATAAAAAAAGATCTCTAACACGAACAAAGGCTGTAAGCGGATCAAGCTCGCAAATTGCATTCGCCCTGCACCAGGTCGTTAGTTGCATAATGCAGTTACCGGGGGCGTTTGTAGTTGCAACTTCGTTTGAGATAACCTTGGCACTGCTTAACTTTGGAGGTGTATGGTGAGATATTGGCTATCTCACGGTCTGCTGGCTGAGTTGTTTCAACAGTAATGCGAGTAAATATAATAAACATACACTTATAATATCTTGGTTTTTGTTTAAATTTCATATTAAAATCTGCTTTTGTATTATAATAAAAAACAATTAATAAATGATATAAGTACATATTTTAATAGCCCTAAAAACCTAAATTTATTCGGAAATATAATTTATTAATTGGGAGTAAGTGCTCTATAAATAAAATATCTGGTTGAGGTCGCCATCACGTGGAAAGGTGCCCAAGAGGCTGGTCACGTTGCCACGCTGAATACCTTATTCTCTGTCTTAGATAAAGACCAGGTTTTGTATCGTCACGTGGTTCTCACAAATCGAATGTGATGTCTATGATAAAGGTTAGTGGTAAAACTCTTATTTTATTTATTTTATTAAACGCTTATTTAGGACACATCTTTTTACATAATATTATTTTCGAAGGTGGTTTCATAAACATGATATAAATCCTTATCCAAATAAATACGTTTTCCATCACAAGTGTTTCATTCAACACTGAATTGTCCGTAACATCCGTTGACTTTAATAAATATCTTCAGAGATATCGCCGTTTTAAATAACTTATATAAAAGAAGTAGCGGGTTACATAAATAATATTCCACGCGGACGAACCCGCCGGTAAAAAGGTAGGTTAAAATTTACAAGACTACTACTAGATAAACATATAATCGATGCATACAAAAATAACCATGATCGCAAACCTATTAGTAGATATGTACATTAATGATGTTAAAAAGTATGGATTCGTGATATGCTCACAAAACAATCGAAAAAAGTGTTCCGAATGCAGTGACAGCAAACATATATACACATATTTCAAATTACGAATACATTTACCTAAACAACACCTACCTAGTGCAAACTGTACTCTCTGCGCCGGTTCGTTTTTGAGGCACGGATGGCGTATCTACCTTTATATATACATAATATCATTGGCATGTACATGCTTACGTATATGTACTAGCAAGCATTGCGGTTTCACCTGCATAGTTCCTGTTTCCGAGAGAATTCGAGGTTTATATATATACACATACTATGTATCTGATACGTTATCTATATTGTTGAACAGTGTACATAAATCTATTCAGTAGTTTTGCGTGAAACGCAACAATCGCACGTCCATTATTACTAGCACTATTTTGTTTATTAAAAACTATTGTGTTTATAATTTTAGTTGTATTCGTGTGCGTATATAATGGAAGACATAGAAAATTAATTGAATAGGATTTAGCAAGTATACTAGGGTATATTTGGTGTAGGTTTTGATACCAACAACAAATATCAGCAATAAGAATGAAGTCAGTTATTACTGAACCAGAATAGCAAATAAAAAAACAAAGAATCGTTAAGCCGTTGGCACTGGCTTATATCTTCAGATGATAGCTGAGACATGGACACGGACTGCGGTATTGTTTCACAAGTTCAAAGTCACTCAATGCGCAATGGAGCGAGCTATGCTCGGGGTCTCTCTCAGGGATAAGATCAGAAATGATTTAATCCGTAATATAACTTAAGTTACTGACATAGCCCACCGGATCGGCAAGTTGAAGTGGCAGTGGGTTGGTCACGTGTGTCGCAGGACCGATGGCCGTTGGACCAGAAGAGTTTTGCCCTCCGATCGTGTCATTTTCAACCATACCAATTCGAATATTCGCTTGCCATTTCAGTTTTCAGTTGCGATCCAGATGTGTTTTTTTTTATTCGGTATAAAACTTTACAATATGACTGTGGTTACGACTCAAATACGTATTTTTTACGGTTGAACTTTCTATCAAATGATTAGCGCGACACGAATAAGTTCAAAAAGTTGTAAATCGGTTGAAGTGTAGGTAGTTATGAAATAGCTGCCAAAATTTAGGGCGATCGGCCTGCTGGAGTGGATACTGCGTCTTGGCAGGCGTAGCGTAGGACACCCTCCGGCCCGATGCACCGACTACTTGCGAAAGGTGGTGGTGGCTGGAGGAGAAAAGCGGATGACCGGGATATCTGGCGCTGAATGGGGGAGACCTATGTACATCAGTGGACAGCGGATAGTCGTTAACGCCCCCTTATCACCACTTGGTCCTAGAGATGGGTCATGGCTCAATCTTTCCAAAGTAATGGTCCATTGAAGTTTTATCACTCTACTAAAACACAAGAGAAGCCTACCCATAAAGGGTGTATATGCCTTAGTCACCCAGTGCGGGTTGGCTGACTTCATGCACAACCTTTGAATTTCTTCGTAAAGTCGTGCGTGCGCAGGTCGTTTTCCTCACGATGTTTTTCTTCACCGTAAGAGCGTCGGATAATATAATTTCGAAAAATGGAAAATCATTGGTAGGTACGTGGCGGAATTCGAACCTGCGGATGCAGGCATGCGCATGTGGCACATTTGTGTGGACTGCTGTCTTCCGATCTGTAGGATTACAGATCGGAAGACAGCAGTCCAACACAAATGTGCCACATGCGTTTTAAAAAAAATATTATATTTGAAAATTGTGTTCTTATCACTTATCATCATACATATACGTATTTGCCTGCTTTTATACGGGCTACCATAACGTGTCGAGTGCGCGATGCAATGGCTTGCTTCTATTGCATAAATTAAGTATGTGTTTTATGAGCGAGTGATATACCGTTTCATAGCTTTTATTAATGTTTTAGATAAGGGATTTTCGCTACATAGAGCGTAGCAATGGAAGCAAATGTTTTAGGGCATTTGAAAGGGCTTTGGCACGCAGAACCTTTGTTTGATTTTTGTTTTTTCTCTTATCAGAATGCAGTACGTGCATATAAAGGATAGCCTCACTATCAAAGGATACTTCATATTATCCTTTTGTAGGTATTTTACTATTCACAACCAGTCCTATGGACCAAGGTCGTCCTACGCTACATTTGCCAAGACGCAGTTTACACTCTAGAACTCGTCTGCTCCAACGGCCATCGATCATGCGAAATACGTGACCAGTCCACTGCATTTCAACTTACTGATTCGACTATCTACCTAGCTGTAGATTTTACCTAAAACATTTTTTAGCATATTCCGCCCTTTGATGATAGGAAAGAAAAGCAAATGTAGCAAACTTACATTCAATCTCGAGTACTACTGGAGTATATAATATTAAAATTCAAAACCTCGGCAATGCGGAGAGGTCACCTGCAACGAGATTCGGGCTTTGTGCAACTATGTTACTTGTAATACACACTCGTCGGGAAAACTTAACACGCCCAAAAAGGTTTCCGATGTTTCTTTGCACAGCGATCAATAAAGTTGTGAGCCTTAAGTCGAAGCGTTAAAACCCATAATGCTCTGCAAACCAGTATATTGTAATTGGCTGGATTTAATGTCAGTTGCAAAACTGGGTCTTTGCAAACGGTCAAGCCGTCTTATTGCTTATCATGAACGTATCGGGCATATTTCAAAAGTAAAGTTAAAGTAGATAAGTGTTCCACGGTGTACTGTTGTAACCGTAAGTGTATTTATTAATAAAGCTTCATACTTGGGACTATCATGTATTATCATTTATTTAAGTGACTATTAAAAAAATAAAAAAATATTTGTTCAATTTAGGTCCATAAAGAATACTTATGAATGTCAAATGAAGCTACCACTGGTTCGTACTGTCGTTATCTAGTAAGAAGAATCCAGCAGGAAATTTCAGAAATAATCTGACATTCATTATTTTTCTTCATAATATATCAAAAGTTCTTCATAGTGCCATTTTTATGCTTGGCTTATCGTCCAACTAATGCTCTCCCTCTCTTGAACTTATTGCATGCGAATTTAAGACAAAGGTCTCCCCAATTTTATACCAGACATTACAATCCCCCACTCCCCAATCCATCCCCATGCAGAAATCACTAGAAATATATTACATCTATATACTTACCTAAAACTATCTTTATAATTATCGACATCTTTACGAGTTATATTAGAGTGTCACCTTATTTAAAGTGTACGGAAATAAGTAAAAGGAATTCAACTCTGAATTTATTCAATTTAGGTCCAAAAAAAACCACTTCTGAATGTCAAATGAAGCTACCACTGGTTTGTACTGTCGTATCTACTGAGAAGGCTCCAGCAGAAAATTTCAGAATTAAACTGACATTCCTTTATTTTTCTTCATAATATAAAAAAAACCATAATCCTGGTCCCATTTTTATGCTTGGCTTATCGTCCAACTAATACTCTCTTTTTTTAACTTATGTCATGCCAATTTTAGACAAAGGTATAATTCAAATCTTCCGCTTTCTCAATGCGGAATTTCAAGATATTTTTTAACATCTTTATACCTAAAACTATCTTTATAATTATCGACATCTTTACCAGATATATTAAATTGTCACGTTATTTTAAGTGTACGGAAATAAGTCGTTTTGACAAGCTGAAAAAGGAGTTTAACTCAGGCACACTCCCTTATTCGTTATGCGATGCTGTCGAAGCGATATTGCTAGAAAAATAACATAAAAAACCCGTTCCATTTCACGGTAAACCGTTGCGTACAAAATGTGGAGCGCCATTCTCCCGAGGGCGCGATAGCTCGTTCAACTCGAGAACTGATGTTAGTTTTAATTTAATGCCCATTCCCGGCTTGTTCTCCCCAGTTGAGTGTTACTAACTTTACCTGCGACTTTACGTGGATTAAAAATGGGGAAATAACATTGTAGCGTGGGAACCACGTGGGCTATTTTTAACCCCCGACGCAAAAAGAGGGGTGTTTTAGGTTTGACGTGTCTGTCTGTCTGTCTCCGTGTCTGAGTCCCCCAACGCGAAGTTTTTTTTAGAATTATTAATAGATTCTTAGGTACTTTAACATTAAGTTTCTTTTATTATTTTTTACTTTTTAAAGGAAAATTACTTAAGTTCTTGTGTCGGGGGTTTTTTAAATTTTTAATTAAATTTTTAACTTGATACCTTAGTTCAGTGGTGGACTTGGCTTATTTCAGTTTGTAACAAGTATTTATGAATTTATTGTTTGTTACTAGAAAAGTATGTGTCTATTTACTTTTTGTAACTAGACAAGTATTTATCAGTTAACAATTACAATCCATGGTCCTATTAATTGCCAAGCTACTACCGTGTTTATAAATATTCCATTTGTAAACAAATCATTAATTTGAAAAGGTTAATATCGAGTTTTCTTTGGTGCTTCTTTCTTTCCAGGCCAAAATATAAGAAGAGCTTTTTTTCAAGTATCTTAATGAAATTTTTACTCGAGCCAATTAAATGTATTTTGACGTTAATTAAGTAATATTTAAATTGATTACTATTATTCATATCAAAAATCTAACAAGTTGAATCAATAGCGATACTTTTAAAAACGATTTCAACTAAACAACCCTTATAAAAACGTACTCGTACTTGTAACAATCTTTCAAAGCGCAGTGCACTTGTAACGGACCGTTGGAGAAAACCATTTAATGAATCCGACGCCTGTTCCATTGGAAACATATATACAGTGGCTTGCACTCCATACATGCAAATAAGCAGTTTAAACTATGTACGTCCAGACAACCAAGAAAATTCAATATATAAAATTATTCCCACATTTTCGCCTATTTTCCTCTACCGATTAGAAACCAAAGGCGATCTGTCATCAACAGCAATCAATTTTACAAAAATGTAAAATATTTGTTTTTTGGATTAGTGTCCCTCACTTTGTATACCCTACTCGTAATCTGTGTGCACGCCACTGTAAATATACGACTCAGTACTCAAAGAATAACCCACGGCTAGAACGCCGCCATTAGCGAGCAGCTGAGTAAACGTGTACGTATTTGCTAAAGCGACACATATCTTGTTATCGCCGACATTTCGTTTAACTTGGAGTAATTCTACTATGGAGGTTGGTATTGTTACGTTTTGTTCCTAATGTTGTCTCAAATTTAAAATATTCATTTGCTGTGTGATGGCGGCATTTTAGAATCAAAGATTGCTATATAATTTTGGTTAGAATACTATTGTCAACAACCCTACTATAATTGCGGTAAATGCAATGATGTAAAAAGTATGGATTCGTGATATGTTCACAAAACAATCGGAAAAAGTGTTCCGAATGCAGTGACAGCACACATACACATATTTCGAAAACATTTACCTAAATAAAAGAGTACAAATTGTACTCTCTTCGGCGGTTCGTTTTTGTGGCACGGATGGCGTATCTACCTTTATATATACAGAATATCATTGGTGGTAATGTATTAATTAATCAAACACTTAAATAAATACTAAACTAGCTAGATGCACAATCACGTATGTAATTATTGTTATATATAGAACGTAAAAATAATAATTGAAAATTGGACCTTAACGCGTCATAAAAAAAGTACAAAATCAAAAGCACGACATCACTACTATATCATTATGACATGTAGCAGAAGAGAAACGTGATTACGAATGAAAATATAATTGATACGTTTCGGAAACGTTTCCGGAACGATATGACCTGGCATCTTTCAAAAAGAGAGCGTATTCTTATATAAAAGGCCGGCAGCGCATCCCTGCGAGCTCAGCTGTTGCAAATGTCCATGGGCGGCGGTGACACTTTCCATCAGGTGAACCGCATGCTCGTTTGCCTCCCTATGTTAGAAAAAAAAAAAGATACGCCTGACCATGACAGACCGGCATTGAAAGAGATCAAAAACTGATAGACAATTGAAAATGAAAAGTGTTTATTCAGTTTAGGCCCTTACAGAACACTCATGAATGTCAAATGAAGCTACCACGGGTTCGAGAGGTAATTTTCCACTGAGAAGAATCCAGAAGGAAACTCAGTATTAATCTCTATACCATAATTCCATCAATACTGCTCGTAAGCCCGAGACACCAGATGTTAGGTTTCTAATACCCGATAATTTTACTAGCTACAGCGCCCTCATCTTCTATTCCAAGGGACGATATCTGGCACTGCGGTGGTACCTATCTAGACGACTTAATACTCTTAGGACTTAGACTTAGTACTTAGTAATAGGTAGTAACCTATTAACATAGATCGTTTTGGTGTCTTTAGTAAATCGTAGAGGACTAGTGTCCATGGACCGACGACTTGCGGAAGGTCGCTGGTGGGAGCTGGATGAAAAAAGCGGAGGACCGGGATATCTGGCGCAAAATGGGGGAGACCTATGTCCAGCAGTGGACTGCGATAGGTTGAAGAGAGAGAGAGAGAGTGTCCATGTAAGTTCCAGTGTACATGTATAACGGGTCATCTGGCTACGCCGATTACAAAACATGTTACTGGGTTAGCATTTAAACATGAGTTTTAAGGTTTGGATCAAGTTAACAAAACTAATATAAAATGAAGATAAAGAAAAAATGAACTAGAATTCAAAGAGCGTCGTAAAGTTACATTTCGTTAAGTATTTGTGTAGTTTCATTTGTAGTGTAAGATTTGATTGTGTAATATGTTTTGTGTGAAAAGGTAAATAAGTATATATGTTACATATGCAGTAACTGCACAGTCTCTTCATGTCCAAATATTTAAATATAATATGACCTTTTATTATATTTCAACTTTTTTTTTGTTTTATCCAAACTAATATTATAAATGCGAAAGATAATCTGTGTATTACGCTTCGACGGCTGAAAACATTTTGATGAAATTTGATGGTAAAATAGATGATAATCTGGAAACTACTAGAGGCTACTTTTGTAAAATGCCAACCTCCCTCTTCAAATGGAGGGTAGAAGTTTGTACGGATCATTGTGAAATTTTAAAGTAGATAGCTCAAAATTGATATGCGGACTATTTATCCCTAACAAGAAAATATTGCGTATATTTTTTTTCTGAAATCGGTCACCATAGCCTTAAAAGAGGGGGACCTTTTTTAGGGGCTTTTCGCAATGTTCAAGGTAGGGATCTAAAAATTTATAGAAAGACGTATAATATCATCTACAATAGTGTGAAAACAATATTCTGTTTTGTAACCCAGAAATTGAATGAACGAAGCCGCGGGCAAAAGCTAGTTTATTATACAGGAAGGGTCTCAAAAATAGTATAAATCTACCAGCAAAAGCTTGCGTAATAAATAATGTGCTAGACACTAGTTCTGCGGCTCGTCTTATCTCAGCACCGTAATTACAGGTCGCCGAAATCCGGGCCACAGTCCACGTTCCGTTCCCCACTTTCCCGCAAACAGGGTGGGCCGCGACTGACGTCACTGGCTCTGCATTAGAGCGTAAACCGGAACGCCGCGGCCCGAGTTGTGTCTTTAGAGATGTTCTAGAGTTTTCTTTATAGGCCATCTTTGTTTTATGGAGATTCAACTGACGATGAGTGAGCGGTTATATTATGTATTATACGATTACGTGAAGGTTATTATTATGTTGGTAGCCCTTTTTAAAAGTAAAAAGGGTTATTATTATTATGTTGGTATCTCATTTGAAATTGAAGTATTATTCCATTAGACAAAAATATTTTCGTTATACAAAGCATTGATAAGATTCATTAAATAAAGTAAATATCTACGATTACTTATTTCTAAATCTTAAATAGTACTTTTTGTCTTCTGTGCATAAATCATGAAATTGTACATTTGTTTTGTACACCCTCTGATGAACACAGAATATGATAAAAGGCAGCCATTAAAAATTTAATATGTTAATTTCAGTACTGCACTGCAATTCATTTTTGTATATGCAAAGCATTATATTTATCTGTCCTCTATTCTTTTTGTTTTATAAAAATGTATATTGTTGTGTATAAAATAGTATTGCTGTTAAAGTGCAATGGTGCAACCTAACATCATCTTAGAAAGAAAGAAAAAAGTCTTTATTCAAATAAATCTGTTACAGATACTTTTGAATCGTCAATTGTTATTATTATCATATTTTTTTGTGACTCTACCACACTTACTTCGAATGTATAAGTACAAAACGTATCTTTATAGTTCTAGAGCCAGTGGACTTTAGTAATAGCTAAAAGTTTAAATTAGACACTTGGACGTTTAGCACAGTCGTAGATACTTTTGATTAGATTTGGTATCTCGCCGAGGGAAGATGGCGCCTGCAGCGCTAACTCAGTTACGAACACGTGCCCGACTGTAAGTTACTTTGTTACTTGTTCCTTTATAACGTTTCATTATTGTTGAAATATTGAAAAAGTTCGAAATGGCATTGTTACAATGACAGTATTTTTCTATCATTTCTTTGAGAAAGTTCATCTGTTAGCTGCTGAGTTTTGCTAGATAATCTGACATAGGTATTATGAAAACATAAGCAATGTTTCGATGTTCATTGAGTGCTAAGTTCTTGAGTTTAGCACTGTATGAGTAGTTAAGAGCGTCGGTGGCTCAGTGGTGTGGACTGTCGCCTTCCTACCGGGAGGGCTGAGGTTCAAATCCCGACACGTACCAATGTATTTTCGAATTTTCGAAAAAATATATGTACGTTATCCGACGCTCTTACGGTGAAGGAAAACATCGTGAGGAAACCTTCATGCATGCCTGCGACAAGATTCGAAGGTTGTGTGTGAAGTCGTCCAATCCGCACTGGGCCCGCGTGGACGACTAAGGCCTAATCACCCTATACGGGTATGCTCGTGCCCCTCGGTGGGGACGTTTAATGAGCTGATGATGAGTAGTTATGAAATCATAAAATTGAGTTGCCCGTCCTGGAATTTGGGTCCAAAGCTTTTTCTAGCGAACCCTTTCATCATCATCATTACAGCCTAATATGTCCACTGCGGAACGAAGGCCTCCCCTAATGATTTCCACGCGGACCGATCCCTTGACGCTGAGCTTCCCGCCACCTTAACCAGGTCAGGCGTCTTTAACAATCAACTTTCATAATAAAATGAAGTCCTAAAAATAAACATCGCTATTTCACAAATTATATTAAACTACAGTTATTAAGAGTTCAATGACAGAAACAATCGTTTTGATGACATGAATGTAATTTGTAAATGATTTATGACATATAGTATATACAAATTAAATAATGTGCTAAAATTTTAATTATTAAATTACGGTCACGTAGGACTTAAATTTCGGTTTGAAGTACTGACTTCAAAATTAGAACTCAAGAAGTTTTAGCACCAAAAGTATGCGGACGGAAAATCGATTAAGCAACTTATCGTTCCCTCGGCACCCATCTCAAGATTTGAGTCCGAAAGATTATTATTCCGAAATATTTTTAAGCTACAAGATGTCGTGTTTAAATTATTTAAAACAATGGGTTTAGCAAAAACGTCTCGGTAATTATTACGTGAAGCGCATGAAGGTATAAAAATACAAACGGATATATACGTGAGTCCTTAAAGTGACAAGTGAGTATGACGTACTTTAGACAACTATTTTTTGTATACTAACTTTAGTGTTTTAAACTAAAATATGTAATCGAATTGTTAATTTATCTATCATACGTAATTTCTGGATTGTTTTCCTTTTGTTCACTGCGGTTTTTGCAACAAGGGTTATGCTCTTTTTAGATTTTTTCCTAACATTTATGACAGATGCCGTCAAATGTCCTAATATTTTGTGGTTTTACACACTTTTGATGTAAGCGAGACTCCGTCCAATTTCTTTTATACGTCCATGTTAGACCAATACAAACAAACATGTGTGTGCATCAACACGTCTGTTTGTAGAAGTCTGGGTGTTTTTGTTGTATATTTATATTATGAATGTATATTTATGTATCTGTTTAGTACCTACAGGTTTCGCGCTTAACACGGCGCTAGATGGCGCTGTGTGAATATTAGTGGATATTCATTATTTATTTATTTATCCAACTTTTCCCAACTGAACTGAGGCTCCGAGAAATCGAGACGCCGTTGGCAAGTGCCCGCATCAATTCTGCCAACTGGCCACGGGTATTTTGTTCACAAAAATACCAGCTCTGATAACAAACGCTATATCGGAATTCGATACTGATCGCAATCAATATAAATTATGCCAGTTGTTATTTATAATGAATGCATAAATAATAAAAAGAAAACTATGTTCTAATATTGTTAAATAAACATCAAACAGAGATCGGGAAACAGCTTGCTCTCATACTCTCAGATTTCAACTTGCTGCAGTCCACTGCTGGACAAAGGTCTCCATTATGCGCCAGATATCCTAGTCCACCGCTCTCCTCATCCAGCTTCCACCAGCGACCTTTAGCAAGTCACCGGTCCATCGGGCCGAGCATCCTACGCTGCGCTTGCCAAGACGCGGTCTCTCGCGAATTCTGCGATTTATCATATATAGGGTTATCCTTTTATAACTCTATTTAAGTAATGATCAACGTTTGATTCTCGTTTCAGAATACGAACCTAGGTGTACAGGACGATCAAGATGCTCAACTGATATTAAGTGATACGCCTGACCATGACAAAGCGGCATTGAAGGGTACCAAGAACTGATAGATATTATTCTCTATCACTGCTGTCCGTAATCCAAGACAACAAATGTTAGGTCTCTTATACTCGGTAATTTCACTACTTTGTAGTTTTACTTATATACAAAAAACTTAAGAGGTATTTACTAGAACTTATAATTTAGCTTCTTTATCCTAGTTCAACATAATACAGCCATTTTCCTAGCTTCCTTATATAAGCACTAAAACGTTCTCTCTTTGGTTCCAGCACTGTTACGACTTTGGACGTTACATTAAAATAAAATTGTCAAGTGCAAATTGGACCCGCCCGTAGAGGATTCCGTAGCAGCAAATAATATAAAATAAAATATTTTTTATTGACTTAGGTGCCTACTACAGCTTTATTGTAACAAAACAATGGTTCACTGTATGTGTCGTATATAAAAAAACTACTGACTACATACCTATCGTTCAAACCAATCATTCACCTTTGATCATTGTAAGATTACGTGATTATATAAATCACATAACTATTAAATTCATTAAAAAAATATATAACCAACCTCTATATCATTTTTAAAAAAGTAAGAGAACCCAAAAATATATTTGTTTTTTTTTTCAAGTTGAGCGGTTCACAGAATACACATACTAACAAAGTTTGAACATTTTAGTGCTAATTTATTTCGGAGAAAATAGGGTGGGACACGCGGATGGGCAGACAGACAAACATGACGAATAATGGTTCTGTTTTTTACCATTTGGCAACCCTAAAAACGAATACCGCGTGTTATACGTAACTTCAATACGCAAATGAGACCCCCAGCCCGTAACAATACTACTTCTAGTCCGTGGCCACGTTTTAAACGTTCTCAGCCACGTGACTGAGATTATGAAACCTCTTCGAGACCAATCGTCGATTAAGACCCCAATCCCACTAATATTAAAATGCGCTATTAAGATTTGGTATTGTGTCTGAATCTTAGATTAAAAAATAAAATAACTATATACATAATCTCACTCAAAAAAAGTCCGCGATAGAAGTCTGCATCGCGTCAGTTCGGCACAATTTCCATTCACAATCCAATGATATTCTGTATATATATAAAGGTAGATACGCCACCCGTGCCTTAAAAATGAACCACCAAAGAGAATTCCGTTGTAGGCTCTTTGTTTAGGTAAATGTACGCTCATTCGAAATATGTGTATGTGTGCTGTCGCTGCCTTCGGAACACTTTTTTCGATTGATTTGTATGCATATCACGAATCTAAATTTTTCACATCATTGTAATAATCACGTCGCTCGCTACATGTCATCATTTGGCTGACGTTTCTTCGTGATTGTGCTTGTTAGTTTATCGTTGAATGGTAAAATTGTGCACTCATTCGTTCTGTATTATGGTCAACTTTACTTGGCGACCATATTAGACGATTTAATTTATTATACAATTGCCATTTCAAACCATTAACGTTAATTTTGTACCGGAATACATAAAGAGTTGGATTGTAAGGTGCCGTAAATCGTAATATTGTCATACTGTAAAGTAAATTACCCACTAGCTACTAACTACTTAAACGACCTATTTGGTGTCGCGGTTGAGAGGTCCACTGCAACACCAAGGGTTCCGAGTTCGATCCCCGGGCAGTACAAACATTTGTGTGCATGACCATGTCTGTTTGTAATGGTGTGGGTGTTTTCTATGTATAATATGTATGTATTTACAAAAAAATGTATATAAGTGTGTTTATCCGTTGTTTAATACCCATAATACAGGCTTCACGCTTAACTTGGGACTAGATGGCGCTGTGTGAATGACAGTGGATATTATATTATTTATAAATATCAATTAGTAGAATTGTAGCTCTAATTGTGTATCGTGCCTCTTCATGGACTAAACAGGATCTCCTGCTGTGACAGCGAGGAGTGTTTTGGTGGAGGTAATTATATTATATTAAGCATAGGACGGTCGGAACGCTCACCTGATGGTAAGTGACATGCCTGACTGATGACAGAGCGGCATTGAAGGAGACCAACAACTGATAACCAGTTATTATTCTCCTCCAATGCGACAGTGCACCCGAAACCCGAGAAAATAGATGCTAGATCTCTTATTCCCGGTAATTTTGCTAGCTACAGTGCCCTCATTCCGAAACACATAAGTGCAAAACACTTCTATTTCCCGGGACGATATCTGGCACTGCGGTGGTATCTACCTGGGCAACTCAGTACCGAGTCTACCACCTTGTAAATACCTATGGATCTGGGACCTAATTGGACTTTACAACAGCATGTTGGTTCTTTGTTTTTTGTATGTATTGATTCTATCCACTTCTTTCGTTTATTGTACTGTACCTGTACTGTACCTATACTGTACCTGTACATCTTTTTATGTTTTTCTTTGTTTTGTTGTTCTTGTATTGTAAACATTTTCCTGTTGTTTTGTGTTGTGTTTTCAATAGACGCTTTTATTCTTTTTCTTTTTTTATGGAGGTAGACCATTGGGTTGAGTGGTTTGAATGATGTTGGTTAAGATCGATGAATGATCTGGGCGTCGTGGGTTCACGGAAAAAAACCTTTAAAGAAAGATTATTGTGCGTTTTTCTCTGAGGCTGAATCACCTGATTGTGAGATGACTCCGTGTTTTGGAGGGCAAGATGTTGGTCCTGGAGCTAATATAGGGCTATATAAAGTGTTCTGACACCATAATTGGTCTGAATTTTTAATTAATCATAGTAGGAACTGGTCATAACCTTTAATGTACAATATTTATGTATTTACAAGAAATGTACATAAGTATGTTTATCCGTTGTTTCGTTTCTATATAACAGGCTAATGCTTAGTTAAAGGTTAGATGGCGATGGGTGAATGTCAGTGAAAATTTTATATTAATATATTTGTATTGGAGATATTTGCTTAAATAAATTTAACATTTTTAAAAGCGTACTATGATTTGAGCGTAGGTACTCAATAATTATAAAATCTCATCAAAAACATTCTGTAAAAAATCTAGCCAAGTCCCGAAGGAGCTGCTTGATTATCTTTAAAAAGTATTGAAATCAATCACCTACAAATATTTGTGTGCATGAACATGTCTGTTTGAATTGGTCTAGCGCACTCGACTTGGCGGGGGCACTACCGTGCCCCCCGATTTTCGACATCGGATGAAGCGGCCCACCATGTTAAATATATATTGTTCAAAGACGGTATGTCGATCTCTTATAGTTTGGCTGGGCTCTTTTGATATCTAAGCAGGGTCACCAGGTACTCCAGATCTTCCATTATCCAAGTTTTTATAGTTTTCCCTTTATGTAGCCATTAAACCCTTACTCTGTACCGAATTTCAGCTCTCTGAGTTAATGAGGAGTACTAGTTCTATTTTGATGATCATGAGCGAGTTAGTGAGTGTTTATCTGTCGAAAATGCGAAACTTTGCTTTCGCTTAACGTCGGAGCTAAATGACCTACAGACTTGAAATTTTGGATTTAAAGTATGTTATTATATCTTACTTGATGACAAAAATTACAGCGCTCTGGTATTATCCAAAGGTTCTCAAATTGGGGCCTGAAAATGCGGCGAAATGGATCCTGTAAAGGATGGTACGGCAGTGTTTGCTTCGCGCTCGAATTGGCGGGGGCACTACCGTGCCCCCAGATATAGAAGTTGTAGAACTTTATTCTTATGTTCGACCTATCAACCTATGTGCTATCATCACATAGCCAGATGTAGCTACCATTAGTCTCTTAAGGTAATATAATTCTACTTTTCATACTTAGAAAAAAAGGCATTAAACATATTATGACCACAACGCGGATCATATAAAATCTATTGTAGGGACAGTGACGCTCAGCGAGTTTCAACTATATAAAAAGGCTTAAAAAAGGCAAATTACTGAACAGAAAGCACGTCCGCACCCCGGTAGCGACACCGGCGCACTGGAGTACTCCCGATTTCCCGAAAACTAGGGTGAATAGCGTCCTTGCCCTCCCCCTCCCCCGTTACTCCCACCCCTACACCGCGGCGCCTCGCTGGCTGGATGTCCAAGAAACGACTGAGATGTGCCCACGACACTATGGCTAGGCGTACCTGGTATTGCGTAACTGTGATAGCTAGTATTTCTGGCGTAGATGCGTCGTAAAACCAAAATACTCGATATCGATATCACTAATAATAATAATTTTGTATTTAATTAGTAGTGTTTATATTATAGTTATGGTGTGGATTCACATTTACTAGATATTTTGTAAGAAACTGTCGTTATTATTGTTATGTGAGGTTCGGTAGCGTTGTTACTTAATTTTCATATAAAATAAATAAATATCCACTGACATTCACACAGCGCCATCTAGCCCCAAGTTAAGCGTGAAGCCTGTATTATGGGTACTAAACAACGGATAAATAAACTTAAATACATTTTTTTTTCGTAAATACATACATATCATACATAGAAAACACCCAGACCATTACAAACAGACATGTTCATGCACACAAATGTTTGTACTGCCCGGGGATCGAACCCGGAACCCTTGGTGTTGCAGCCGACCTCTCAACCGCAACACCTAATGGGTCGTCAAATATATATATGTATAATATATATATGTTTTTTCTCTTTGGTTCTGCAAACCAGCGCCTTGACAAAACTGTCTTGGCATCAGCATATTATTTTTTAAATATTCTTTTAAGGACTAACGTGTTATAACTTGTATTGCACAATATAAATATTTTTCTTTCTTTCTTTCTAATACGTTATTCTACATTCAGTATGGATGACCAAGGAGCTCTGCCACAAATATCACCACGCCGCTGCGGAGTTCACGTACCTGGTAGGTATCGCGTAACTGTGATACCTAGTATTGTTGTCTTAGATACGGAGCACAAAGTACTTGATATTGATATCACTAATTCGTTACGCGTTACTTGAGGATTTTTTTTTATTTACGTTGAAATACGTAGATACCTACACGTGACTTTGTAAAATTATATCTTTGTAAAAGAAAGAACCACATTCTGATGACGATAAATAGTGTTGCACGGAACTATAAATATTTGACTGAATTTTACCACTAAGGGAGGCACAAGGCATATCACTAAAGAAAGTTTCATTTGATATTGTGTCGAATTTAGTAACGTCTTCAAAGCTATTAGAACGTAAGATTTGTAGCGTTAAGTAGCGCCGGAGTACGTATATACTTCTCGTAATTGTAGCTACAAGTGACATTGGTATTACACTTAACGACCTTGTGTGGTAAACTTTGATACGTCAGCAACACAATAGCTGGGTGAGGGTTCGATCTCTGTGCAGTACCAAACATATGTGTGCATGAATCTGTTTGTTTTAACGGGTCTGGACGGTTCATAAAGAAATTTTAAAAACAAAAGTTAATTTAAGTTTAAATCGGAAAAAGCACATACCTTTTTGATTGGTTTATTTCGAGTTAGTAGCTCTATTTTATTTTCAGAAGATGTTTATTCGAGACCACAGACATCCGAATATACAATTAGACTGGACAAGCCGCCAAGTTTATAGGCAGTCCCAGTGTCGCAATTTCTTTTCGGTTCTTATCTGTGAAAAGTTATTATATTTCTTAGTAAATTTACTGATTCATTGCGATGATGGCATGTTACAATTGCACAGGATGGCATTTTGGGAAAAAACGGTAATTTCTTCTAATATTCGTGCGTCTTGACTCGTCTCACAGAGCGTAAACTGGCAGTAAATGTATGCTCGTTGAGCTTACATTTGTCGCACTTAAAAACGCGGCTTGCCCCATCTCCTGTATTGGGAAATCTGTATTCGAGACCAAACTACAGTAAAGAATAACATGAAACTTGCGTAAATCAAAAATGAAGATAAAACATAACGCGTATATCATTATCCTTGTAAATATCATCCCTACTCCTACTTGAAAAATTGATCGTGTCATGTAAATAATGACGACCCGTTTGGTGTAATGGTTGAGATGTCGGCTACTACACCAAGGGTTCCGGGTTCGATCCCCGGGCAGTACAAACATGTCTGTTTGTACAGGTCGGAGTGTTTCTATATATATAATATGTATGTATTAAAAAAATATATTTATTATTAGAATGTCTATCCATTGCTTAGTACCCATACTACAGGCTAACTACAGTTAAGCGTGAATTTCAGTGGATATTTATCTGTATATTATCTTAATTTATAATATGTTTTTATGCCTTCCACTGTTAAACTCTTGTACCCTCATGGACATATAATGTGTGTGTGTAGTTATTTACACACTCAACGTCATATACGTGGCCACTAAAACATAAATATATTTTATAATAAACGGTGTAACTAATAAAATACAGTCTGTTTCTGTGAAGGGCACGAAAACAAAAATAACTTCGGATTGCGTTGACACAATCACACGCCTCTTGCGTCACGGTGGGTTAAAAAGCTGACATACTGACAAAAACTCTTCCCTATGCAGCTTACATTGTAAACTAGCAGCGACATCTAGTACTGATTTAAGCAACTGCCCTCTATCGGTGAGCAGTGTAAACGTTGCGCGGATTTTCCGCGCTTTCCCTCAGTTTCAAAACTATTCTTGGGGGCGCTAGTAGTAGTAAACAGTCTAAATTCAAACGAGCTTATGCGTTCACCGTTAGTTCAACTACTACCCGCTAGATGGCGTGTTCACTGATGTGCGTGCTTCAAGGTTGTAAGTCCGCGTTTTGAATTATTTAGACCACCATAACCAAATTTTCAAGTATCACCGCTATACCAAATGGCGCTATTTCGACAATGAAAATTCGTACAGCCAATAAAGCTCGCATAAAATACAAGGTAAAAGTTAAATCTAATTCGCTCTGCAATGCAACAAAAAATCTGGTCACAACTTTAGCGAAACATAACTTCGTCTGAGCTCTATTTACATTTGAAACTCGCCTCATTACGCTTTGACAATTTCAGAGATATAATTTAAATTAAAAATTATAAAAGCATCTGGTCTGAAAATGTATTTACCGTCTCAACGGTTACTCGGAACGTGTGGGAGGGTTAGCAATGAGCACTGCACTTACGTCAACCGGTATAAGTAATGCGATAAAGCAGGGCTTCTTTTTTGAATACTTCTATGATTTCATCTGAATTAAGTAACATTTCCATAAGATGAAAACATAAAAACTCAAACAAACTGTTTGCATTTTGGTGGTAAAAGGTCACAATCGTAAATATGAATCACACTTCAGTTGTAAACTTTTGCCGAAAGTTTTACTATTTCCCAATCAAGAATTCAGGTTCTTAATTCCGTAAATTTTGAATAGCGCTTACAAATTCGTTATTGTGACTTAATAGTTGAATTTCACACTCATTCGTTCTGTTTTATGGTAAATTTGAATTAGTAACATCAAGACAATTCATCGTACTACACAATTACCATTTCAAACCATTATCCTTAAATTTGTACTGGAATACCGTTACAGCTGCATTGTGAGGTATCGTAATGGTGCCGCAATGTTAGGTCGTTTCGAATCGTTTATTTAGAAGAACGCTAATGTTATTGTTTTCGTATATAGGTACGAAACATATTACCACTTAATATCGCGGTCGGGTAGTCAGCGACTTCAGCGAGCTTCTTGCCACTTTGCCCGCATAATGAAATTTTAGGCCTGAATGCACCGTAAGTGCACAGAATCATGCTGGCAGAATATATAGGGAAATGACAGGATGTTGTATGTAATTTAATAACACACCGGTTATTGTTGTTTATCATAACAATATTTTAATAAATATCAGCATTCAGCCTGCGTTTGCAATGTAAGCGAAAAAATAATAATTATTAACTACATCACATTTGGAAGCGCAAAAACCACATTATTTCTCCACTATTTAATAGATGTAATTATGCATATAAACCATCCTCTTCAATCCTCTATCTATTAAAATAATTGCATCAAAATCCGATGCGTAGGTTCAAAGATTGAAGCGTACACAGGAATAAAGGAACAGAGAGAGCGACTTTGTTTTATATTACGAGTATGTAGTGATGCAACGAAGTATGTTCAGCAGAAATAGACCTATGAAAGCAGTCATACTGCTGAACGAAGACATTGAGGAGTAATTAATGACTTCCACGCGGACCGATCCCTAGCAGCTACTCGGCTACTCACCACCTGAACAAAGTCTTCAAATCACCTGGTTGGTAGTCGGTCTACATTTCTTTCACCGTTCCGTGGAAACCATTGGATAACCTTTCCGCCCATCAGTTCTTCGCACTGTTTTTCGGATGACTACGTTTTATAACACAACCTTTTCGTGGAAACATGTTTTGCACCCATAAGTCCATTCAAGAGGTCCTAAATGACGGACCACCAAATTTAAATCATGGATGATAATCATCCAGTCCCTAACATTTCGAATTGTTCATTAAGAAAAGCAATAGCTGTATTTTCTTTTGATCACTTCGATTTTTGCATTTAAATTTGAATACGTTTTAATTTTAATACGCAAGCCATGTTCTTTTCAGTGTTTTTCTCAACGTAATTTTAATAAAAAGTAGGCGGATTGTGCCACACTTTTGTTGTGAGCTAGAGCTCCGTTCGTATTTTTTATGCTTCCATGAATATTTATTATTACATTAAATATATGCTGCTGAATATTACGAGAATGTTTTTAAAAATATTCTTCAAGAATATTTTTCGTCCTATTCAAAAATATGCTTCAAGAACCCATTTGAAGATATTCCGTAATTTATCGGTAACATATTATATTCAAGATATTCTGATATCGGTAACATGTTATACGCTCTATTGTATTCTTCACCACCTTACGCCTCGCTTGCCTGTGCGAGCTAAATACGTCTTTAAAAGATTCAAGAAAGTTTCTCAGAAAACGATCAATGGGATTTGAGGCTACCCTGTTGCCATTTCAGCTTACTTACACGGCTGGCTACGTCGGACTCTTTGTTTGCTAATCTTCTTTATACTTGAATAGGTAGTTTTGTCGTAATCTTTGCTAGGTGGTTAGCGTTATATTGAATCAACAAGATAGATATACGTTTAGTCCGAATACGGGGGACAACAATCACATACGTCTGGAATGTCTCAAAGCCATAAGGTTCATCGAATAATTGCTGAGACATAAGCATAGCCATATTCCGTACGGAATCAAAACACATTGTTTTATTATTGTTTCGTTTTCACTATAATAATAATAAACGTTTATTGACATAAAAAGTTAACAAATCAGGAGAAAACCCCTGTCTTTTGTCTTCTGTGTATGTGTCAAAGTCCGGAGATGAGTCGATACAGTTTTATGTTTTCCTATTGTATATATTACATTATCCAGTTCCTTAATTTAGAACATATAACGAAAAAGTACAAAACTAATGATGTGTATCCATGCTTGTGTTGTTTATTTTTAGACTGTCATGTTTATTTTCGTTTTTTTTACTGTTGTGTATTGTAAGTTTTTGTAATGATTATATCTGTGTGCCTCAGTATACAAAACAATGTTATATCTATCATATTCAGGACGAAAGCCATCTGGGCTCGTCCCTTTCCCGATAAAGCTGCGGAAGCTATCGGCGACAAGTCCATGAAATAAATCATACACATGTAATTTTGCATAAGATTAAAACTATCAATGAAAGTCCCCCTTCGCTGCTAATAAAAAGATTCCGCTTAAGCGTCGTTACGAGGTAATCCGTATTAATAGCAGATTATCTGTTTGTGCGTCGGCAGTCGAGTTGCGATTGTAAAAGATTACAATAAGTGTGTACCGTACGAGGTTTAAATACTTGTTGGAAAACAGTGTTTTTTGTTACAATTTTATTTTTTTATATATTTAGAAAACAAACGATTACGAGTTTTATTTTCAGTATTATTTTTACAAACAGACCTCTAGTTTTCTTATTTATTTAAATTATGATAAATATCTTAACACAAGTATGTTTATCCATTAGTTAATTCCCATTACACAAACACTTCGCTTTAATGGTAGCAAAATGGCGCTGTATGAAACTCTGGTTATTTTTATATTTGAAAATTCGTATCATTCATGCATGCATCACAAGTTGGATTGCATAGAACTAACATGTTGTCCTATCGGCCGTATTTACTCAAATGCAACTTTGTACAATGTTCAAGGCGTAACAAACACAGTATTAGGCGAACGTTCCGGGCCTACAGTGTTGAAATAACCTTCGAGCAAATTGGGTTAGTCAAATCTGGGTACGTCACATTTAGTATATTTATTTTATATGTGGTTACATCCAATACGTAATATAAATGAGTGATTTTCGTCAGCCGAGTTAATCGTTACACGTCCTTGGGCGTAATTCAATGATATTCTGTATAAATAAAGGTAGATATGCCACCTGTGCCTCAAAAACGAAACGCCAAAGAGAATACAGTTGCAAAAGTACGCTCGTATGTGTGCTGTCACTGCTTTCGGAACACTTTTTTCGGTTGTTTTGTGAACATATCACGGATCTATACTGAAGAAACCTTCGGGATAGGTTATTTTTGTCAAATTTAATAAATACGTTAATAATGGAATATAATAACGGATCTTAAGAAAAAATAATGTAATGGATACAAAATCTAAAATTGTTAACACTCGTTCATTTTTATTGTGTTTCAAGGATATAATATAAAACGATAAATATTAGTTTTACCATGTAGTAAAAAAATTCAGAAAACAATCTTTAAATTAATTAATTTTAATATTAATTTCTTAATTTTCTTAATTAATAAAGGTGGTAAGTGTTACCCTCGCCTAGTAAATGGCAAAGATAACTTAAAAGTATGTGTGTGAGCATGTTTTTATTTGTTTAAAAGAAGTAACTCTATTTCAATGGGATTTACTTAAGATTTATGAAACAATATAAAGTAAGCAAGATAAACCCGTGGTACGGGTCGTTGGGACCGTGACCTCGACCCAGAGATGGTTTATTGCCACCCGAGGTCTATGCAAATGAAGGGGTTAGCCCGTACAGAATGCATTATTGTCCAGGGTTGCCTAGAGCCACTTTTACTAGCTGGTAGACTCGATACTGAGTCGTCTAAGTAGGTATCACCACAGTGCCACATATCGTTCCGTCAAATAAGAGTGCTATAAACTTTTGTGTTTCGGGATGAGAGCACTGTAGTAAGTGAAATTACCGGGTATAAGAGACCTAACATTGTTGTCTCGGGTATTGGGCTTAGTGCAGCATTGATGGAGACTAATAATTGTTCATTAGTTGTCATTGTCAGGCGTATAACTTTCCATCAGGTGAGCGTCCAAACCGTCTTGTTCATTTCTTAACATAAAAGAAACTTCTACTTGTACTGGAAAACTGGCATCTACCAGTTGGATACTTTCCGTTTCAGTATGGACGTTCCTTTAACATTTTATTTAGTTGCACGATTCGCATCTATTTGATTGAAGCAAAAAATAGTTAAGTTTATAACAACACTCTTTTGATATAAATTGCGCTGTGCCAATTAAAAAATATTTTAAGATTTTCATTAAAATAACACGATTTTTATGAGGATTTGAAAATTATACATAGAAAACACCCAGACCATTTCAAACAGACATGTTCATGCACACAAATGTTTGTACTGCCCGGGGATCGAACCCGGAACCCTTGGTGTAGTAGTCGACGTCTTCGCTATACCAAATGGGTCGTCAAATTATTATAATGTTAGTTATACTTTGTGTAAATAAACTCATCAGTGGTTTTCTAAGATCACCCTTACAAAGGATTTATCTGAAAATATTTGCTACTATTCTATTTTATCATTATTACAGCATGCCCAAACCATTTCTTCTTTAAAAAGGCAAGCAAAAGGCGACTTCTACTGCATTGAATTGTAATATAACTTAAAGTATATCAAAGATTCGTGGGGGTGGTGTCCTTTACAATCAACATGTTTGTTTGACGCTAAAAGATTAGCGAATAACGTGATTTTATATTTAAACATCAAAGAATAGCTTAGCCTTTGGAGTCAATGTTGTTTACGAGAAATATGAAAAACATTTTTCTTCTTTTCTTTTCATGAACACTTAATCCTATTGAAACAATTATAAATAGGTTCTTATCAAAGGAATATTCTAGACGAAAAATCTAGATTATATTTCAAGTTACTTGTTTACGTAGATCATATTTATAACAATCTGTTCCCTGCGGTGTTATCCGAGGTTTAATCGCTTCGGTAAGCGCGCAGCTAAAGCGATGCACGGCCGCCGCGTGTAGCAAAACTACTTTACTTTTCTTATAATAAAGGATTTTTTGAACGGGGGGCTTGATAGCCTAACATATGTTTGGGGGACCAACCCGCCTGCCTAGCGTGGTGATTACGGGCATACACCTCACATGAGAAAGGGGACCTATGTCCAGCAGTGGACTGCGATAGGTTGAATAGAATAAAAAAAAAATATTGGCATATGTACCGTATATATATTCATATGCATGACGAACAAAACAATTTATTGAAATACTACAAACAGACACTCAAATTTTATTTATATGTAATAGAATAACTTCAAATATCGCTACTTCTGTTGAAATAGTTGGTAACTATTAATTACACCAAGGGTTCTGTTACCCCGGGCAATACAATTGTATTGGTCTTTATTTTGAAGGTATACAAGTATTAAGTTAGGGGATGAATGTCGGTGGATCTTTTCATTTATTTATACTCAACTTTAACATATAATTCACGATATAAGTAATTACTTGAAATGTGATTCCATTACTAATATTTTCTCTCTCTAATATTTTCTTTACTTTATATTAAATATTATCCTAGAAAGTCTAAAACGTAATACGTCTTTACCATATACATGAGCGTGGTGTGCATTCTAATTTCAATTCTAAAGCTGGCGACGTAAAGTTTGAAATATTTTGGGAAAGCTGCCATTTTAGCTACAACGTTTGCGCTCAAGGCCTGGTTACATTACGTGTCAACCCTGGGCTGCTATAATGGAAATGAAAGGACGATGAGTTAAGACACATGTATGCATGAGTGCATAATGTGGGGGTGGGGGGGGAGGAAGTCATTTAAAGCAACCCAATTCCGAAACTCGGTGATGGGGGCACGCGAATCCGTGTGATTAGGACGGACTTTAAAATGATAATTACATAGAGTGTTTTGTTTTACATTTTGATATTATTAACTTAAGTATTTTTAATTAATATTAAAAATGAAATCATTTATTTTCTCATCCAAAACAAGTAATAACATTATACAATCAGAAGCATAACATGAATATAAATATGATCACTCGCTTGCCTCAAACTAAGAATCCAACCTTTGATATAGGTACTAAACACTAATACTATTTTTTGTTCAATTTAGTTGTATAGGTCACTGCATTTTTCTGTTCATTAATTTCAAATGCGAAAACTGTAATCATATAGTAATTTGTTCATTACTTTATTTGTTCATGTTAATTTTAGATATCTTGACGACACATGTGATGTGGTGTTTAAAAGTCTGTTAGTATACAAAGAGTTTCGGGTTCCACCTTGTGCAGTAAAAATAATTTTATACATAAAACTATCTGTTTATATTGGTACAGTATATAAATACTAGATTATAAAACCTAGATCTATTCATAGAACTAAATAAATTGTATGATTACTTATGCTTGATTTTGTTATCTATCTTAGCGCCTTATTCAAAAAAATAAAAATCATGATAAAAACAGAATTATTCAAGCAGTATACAATGCTGCAGATATAATGATACTCGTGAAAAATTTGAGATCGCTATTCAAAACTGATCTGTGTGTCCATTGACATATGGTATAGTGTCATACACCTATTCAATGAAAAAAGGTTTTTCTAGGTTACAACGCCCTAGCGCCATGTAAGAGGTACAGGACATTAAGGATTCACTTCGGGCACTCATTGTTAATGCGCCACGATGCAAACGCCGCCTGTGATGCGGTCCTCTAGCTAAAAGACGTCTTAGTTCCAGTACTAAGACGTCTTAAAAAAATCCAGATAAATTCCTAGGAATTCTTATATAAAATACAAACATTATTGTGAATGAACATGTCTGTTTGTATTGGTCTGGGTGTTTTATCTATATCTATACTAATATATAAAGCTGAAGAGTTTGTTTGTTTGAACGCGCTAATCTCAGGAACTACTGGTTCAATTTGAAAAATTCTTTCAGTGTTAGATAGCTTATTTATCGAGGAAGGCTATAATATATCATCACGCTACGAGTAATAGAAGCGGAGCAGCAATGAAGAATGTGTCAAAATCGGGGGTATTTTTTCATACTTGGAGCTTCCGATGCGTACGCTGCGTAAACGGTTAAAGTTACACAAAAGTCATGTATGAGTGTATTGTTCTGCTTTTAATGGTCTACAAAAAAGTCCGCGACAGCATATGTCTATCTTTTAAGGTTAGCTCACTATAACATATTTTTTGCTAAAAAAAAATCTGAAATTGACCCCGAAACCTTCAAAGTTGGAGGGAGGGGAAATCGTATGTATAGTGATAAATGCAAGTACCGTGTTATCCCGAATTTAATGCGAGCGAAGCCGCGGGCAAAAGCTAGTGTATAATATGTATGTCATCATCATCATCACCATCAGCTCATTAAACGTCCCCACCGAGGGGCACGAGCCTACCCGTATAGGGTGATTAGGCCATAGTCGTCCACGCGGGCCCAGTGCGGATTGGACGACTTCACACACAACCTTTGAATCTCATCGCAGGCGTGCATGAAGGTTTCCTCACGATGTTTTCCTTCACCGTAAGAGCATCGGATAACGTACATTTCGAAAATTCGAAAACACATTGGTACGTGTCGGGATTTGAACCTCAGCCCTCCCGGTAGGAAGGCGACAGTCCACACCATTGAGCCACCGACGCTCTAAAATAAATTTTCACCATAATGCGTCATTGAAAGGGTACAAAATCAAAAGCACGAGCTCACTAATATGTCATTATGACATGATTAGTATTATGCCGCGAACACTCTTTGAGTGAGATAGTGCACCTAGTTTCTTTATTGGTTAATAATAATAAATTTTTATTTCGTTAAAAAATTACAAGTTTACAAATTTCGTGGCCGGAGTCCCCTTTTAAGCAAATAATGCCTGTATCAGGTAACTCCGCTCTTCCATTAGCGTACACAATTATATATTTTATCATAACCGTGCTCAAAATTTATACTAAAGGTTTAGGCTACATTATTTATAAAGTTATATAATATTACCTACCAGGAGGGCTGAGGTTCAAATCCCGACACGTACCAATGTGTTTTCGAATTTTGAAAAAATATGTACGTTATCCGACGCTCTTACGGTGAAGGAAAACATTGTGAGGAAACCTTCATGCACGCCTGCGAAGAGATTCGAAGGTTGTGTGTGAAGTCGTCCAATCCGCACTGGGCCCGCGTGAACGACTAAGGCCTAATCACCCTATACGGGTAGGCTCGTGCCCCTCGGTGGGGACGTTTAATGAGCTGATGATGATTATATATTATATTATGTGTGTGTGTGTGTGTGTGTGGTGTGCGTGGGCTCATGTGTATGTGTGTGCGTTTATAGACATATTTTGTAGGAATGTCTCTACTTTCGCATAATCCAAGGAGTTCAACCATTCAAGTATGCTTTTTTTTTGCAATCAAAGATGCCAGTGGATATTTATTTATTTATTATGCTGTACACTCTTTGGAACACAACGTGCGCGTTTCACGTTATCAGTTGAACCGGGCCTCTTTTATTGAAAAGCGTTTAACCATTATTTTACAATGACTAAATTTAGCAGTTAGCAGCGTTTTAGACAAAAAACAGGACAGCTAACGGGTTGAACGACGAAATGTTTGCGCAACATCTGCATAGGCAATATACATGCTTCTGGATTTAGGCGAAAGGTCGCTTGATGGTGTTAAACGGTGCTTTGGCTACAAAGTCACACGCCTATATTGGAACAGCTGAATTAACATTCATTTAGCTTTAAAATGTATACAAAAGGATGGTAATATAATGATAATGGGTACTGCAACCGTGCTTGACTGATTCTGAGTTCTTTGTTTAGTTTGAGTGAACCGGGGGTCGTAGGTTCAAGACCCATGAAACCAGACTAGTCAAAAATAGCATAGTGAGTGAACGACACTCACTATGTTGCTTTCCAAAAAAAATTTCTTTCCGCATCGAATGCAAATTTATTAATTAATAAATCTTTAGTCTTTAAAAGAAGCACAATATTTGTTAAATAAAGTCCGCTATCAATACGATAGCATTCGCAGTACAGCCGATAATATGCTCGAAATACCATTAAGAACAACAAAAAAACACTTCAAGTAAAACTTATTATTATCTAAAGTGTCCAAACGCGAAAATAACAACGTTTCCCGGCGAACCGATCCTTGTTCCGTAAAAAGGAACGCTACCAATATAACTGTCTAACTTTGCGATTAATTCTAAAATTGTACCGGTTGACAGCCGAGCGGTTCTTGTTATGAATTTTCGAAAATGGAATTACAATTTCATCGTGAACCGTTACGCTTTTGTCTTTAGCTTTGTGAGGACAAAGGCAGCTTATGTCACTCGAAATAAAGTAGCTTTTTATCTGATCCCCGTCCCCACCGAGAGGCACGAGCCTACTGGTATAGAGTGTATAGGCATTAGTCGTCCACGCGGGCCCAGTGCGGGTTGGCCACGTATAACCTTTAAATCTCTTCACTTTCGTGCGCAGGTTTCCTCATGATGTTTTCTTTCACCGTTATTGCGTCGGATAACGTACATTATAATTTCGAAAACACATTCGTACGTGGCGGGATTTGAACCTGCGCCCTCCCGATCGCAATGCAACATTCCACACCATCAACCCACCGACGCTCGATACAAAATATGACTGATTAAAATATCCTGCAATGGCTTTAGAGACGAAGGTTTACCTTTAATAAGAACATGAGTTGTTTGTTTTGGTACATGCTGGAATTCAAATGCTTTGTAACTATTATTTTGGCAGCTTTATAGAATGGCTTACCCCATTCCTGTCCGGTAGAGAGAACAATCTCACATTTCTGTACAACTTAATGCTGAGGTTTAAACTAAAGCTTAGCCAGCTTAAGTTCAAACCTGAGCATTAAGTTAATAACAAAGCAAAGTTCTGGATTAATCCGTAAATGCATCTTTCCAAAAGTTCCCGCTTATGGAAACTATTTACTCTATGATTATATTAACAAAAATATACATCATCATCAGCTCATTAAATGTCCCCACCGATGGACACGAGCCTACCCGTGGCGGGTGATTAGGCGTTAGTCGTCCACGCGGGCCCAGTGCGGGTTGGACGACTTCACGCACAACCTTTGAATCTCTTCGCAGGCATGCGTAGGTCTCCTCATGATGTTTTCCTTAATCGTAAGAGCGTTGGATAACGTACATATAATTTCGAAAATACATTGGTACGTGTCGGGATTTGAACCTCAGCCCTACCGGTAGGAAGGCGACAGTCCACACCTTTGAGCCACCGATGCTCAACACCATTGAGCCACCGACGCTCAACAATAAAATTATATATGTGAAGAATTACTATTTAAATGAATTAATAATAATAATATAATAATTCATTTATCAACAACTACATGGACCAATAATCAAATTACAATAAAAAATAAAAACAATACCACTAATATGAAGTCAAGATACAAAATGAATATTTTTTTTCCTTTTTAATATAATAATAATAAATGTTATGAATAAGACAATTGAATCATATTAAAATTTAGTTCAAATCAAAATAATAATTAATATTTAGAACATAATAAAATAAAAATACACTGTGGGAGTTAAAACGACTCGTCACTATATGAAAATATATCAAGTTAATACTTATAAAATTCAGCCAACGAGAATTGCTGCGAGAGAGCGTTGATGGAAGCAACATGATGCAATTAATGTCACCTACTAGACTCACTGTGTCGCTTTGTAATAAATTTAATAAAACAACATTGTACTCACACTTGACAGACCTCCACTTAAATAATAAACTGATGCAGAAAGTAAATAAACAACAGTTAGTTATTGTATTATACATTGTCGTTTTAAAAAATATCATCATCATCATTACAGCCTAATTATGTCCACTGCTGAACAAAGACCTCCCCTAATGACTTCCATGCGGGCCGATCCCTAGCAGAAAAAATATATGATCAGAAACAAAATTCTACTCAAAAACAATTGAGCATTTATCGAAAATGATTTGCAAACAATCATTATTTAGTAATTAAATGATGAATTATTAATTAGCATTGCGTAATTAAATGCTTTCCTTACTTCGCTTAAACCTTAAAATAAATATCATGCGTTTGGTTTTTATCGGTTCGTAAAGCTGAGAGCCATTTGCCCTTCACGCTTGGCCGGTAAAGCTGTGAAAGCCATCAATCGTTAACAGAGAAAAGCCTTTACGAAAAAATATGTAGTTTCATTGTTTGCATAAAAACTAGAGTATGACGGAACGCGCATAGTGTGAACACTAGTACGTACACCAATGATGTAAAAAGAATGGATTCGTGATATAAATAATAAATATCCACTGACATTCACACAGCGCCATCTAGTCCCAAGTTAAGCGTGAAGCCTGTATTATGGGTACTACATACCGGATAAATATACTTATATATTTTTTTGTAAATACATACATATTATACATATAAAACACCCAGACCATTACAAACAGACATGTTCATGCACACAAATGTTTCTACTGCCCGGGGATCAAACCCGGAACCCTTGGTGTTGCAGCCGACCTCTCATCCGCAACACCAAATGGGTCGTCAAATATTCCGTCTATATAATATATCGTCAATAACTAGGAAAAAATATCATGTGTCAAGCGCGAGCCGCTTCAAGGCTTCAAGTTGATATTTGTTCGTGATTTTATTTAGTTAGTTGATGCTTTGGAACCGGCTCTGCGCGTAGTCTCGATCAACATCGAAGGTTTCTCAGAGGCTAAGTCAGTTATTCTTGCTGAACTTTACCGTACGACACTTTGTGATGTCTTGTGTGTCCACAGACATCCGAATATACAATTAGAATGGACAAGCCGCCAAGTTTATAGGCAGTCCCAGGGTCGCAATTTCTTTTCGGTTCTTACCTGTGAAAAGTTATTATATTTCTTGGTAAATTTACTGATTCATTGCGATGATGGCATGTTACAATTGCACAGGATGGCATTTTGGAAAAAAACGTTATTTCTTCTAATATTCGTGCGTCTTGACTCGTCTCACAGAGCGTAAACTGGCAGCCAGTGTATGCTCGTTGAGCTTACATTTGTCGCACTTTAAACGCGGCTTGCCCCATCTCCTGTATTGGGAAATCTGTGTGTGTGTCCAAGAAACTCATCGAGACGAAACGCGGAGCCGACCATACATTCCCGGTCTTACGCTCATCGCCGAGACTTGTCACCCGGAGCACGGTTAGTTGATTGTTCATCTAGGGTATGTGATACTTACGCTTCGGTGTTGTCGTCGCGGGAGTCGGAGCGCTCGGCGTTGGCTTGCCCGCGCCGGTGCCTGGCGCGCTGCTCGTCGCCCAGCCCGTACAGGCCGGCCACTGCTGCCATCGCGCTCTCACTCTACCATTGTCGCCCTCTAGCACGCACATCAACACTCCAACCCCACCCCCACCCTAACATCACCACGAGTGTGAACCCACTACACAGCCCAGCGCACGCGCATCACTACTCACACCCCAATAAATCTAAGATTTAATCTTTTATCTAATACAAAAAATTTGGACGCATTATTTGGTACAGTGTGTAGCTAATGATCACAATTTAATTATTGTATCTTGTCATAAGTTGGGCGGGCTTTTTTTAGGATGTTATTGCCCGCTTGCTTGTGGCTTTGCAGCTTCGTTGCATCTGTTGGGGGTTGATTTGTTTCAGTGGGTCCGGGTAGAACCCGGAGCGATCGCCGGAGAGCACGCCGCGCGGCCACTGATCAAGAGAGCTACTTTTTACGGACTGTCAGAACATTTCAATTATTTTCTACGACGCACTTATAATACATTTAATCACTACTTAGTATAAAACAAAGTCGCTTTGTATGTCCCTATGTGCGCTTAAATTTTTAAAACTACGCAACGGATTTTCACCCGTTTTTTTAAGTAGATAGAGTTATTCAAGAGGAAGGTTTATATGTATAATAACATCTATTAAAGAATAGGAAAATGCTGTTATTTGTAAGGTTTCTAATGCGATATCGTAAATAATTTCATTTTTGCCGCTTACTTTGAAAACGTAGGCTGAACCCTACGAGATTTATCAAAATATAGTATGTACTAAGTATTGCACACATTGAAAAGGACTACTGAAAACTCCGCGATGGTATGTGTCTATCTCTTATGAAATCCCACAGTATCATTTTTTTTTTCATTTACTTTCTACAACAAATAATGGCTAATTTTCTAAGCGATTTTAACCAATAGGATTTAAATTAAATCCTTAACCTTAAAAACATTGTTTATTGAATCTAGTTATATATTTAGCTTTTTACAGCATACGATTTCAATTAATATTTTCGAAGATATTACAGATTAACAAATTGCGGTGCGTAGCGTTTGTGGCGGTACCGGCCGACCGGGGAGGCAGGATATTACGAATATCACATTGCACCCGTACGAAGCAGGGGCGGGTCGCTAGTTTCACAATAAATGCTTCGATGTATGAAAGTTTCAAATTACACTTTGAAGAGTTGAGCTGTTTTAAATTTCATAATTACCGTTTCAGGATTGTTTCTGATTGCAGTCAACAGGTCAATTATCTAAAATTAAAGGACTCTTTGCCCTTCCCACGGTCAGTGAAACTTTGAAGGTAATCGTCTATTAGTGGCATTCAGTTAGAATAATAAACCTAATAATTATACCAAATACGCTGTTCTTTTGTCATTGATGAAAGTCCTTTTGAAAGTCACAATCATAGCAGTGGCCGAATGTACTTATTTAGACAAATATCTAACTTTACAGCATGGACGTATACAAGAACACGGACGGACTGTAACTAATACAATAAATGTGTCCCTGAAATGACAGCTGCTGTCAAGATGACATATCGAAAAAAATATATATACTGATTTTGGTGTTTTGAACTAAAGATATGTTATCGAATTGTTCATTCAACTATGATACGTAATTTCTGGATTGTTTTCCTTTTTTGTTCATTGCCAGTTTTGTAACATTTCACAACGCAAGCCATGCTCTTTTTTACATTTTTTTCCTAACATAATCTATGGCTCTGTTGACATGTCAACCAAATGTTCTAATATTTTGTGATTTTCCATACAAAAACTGTCCGAATATTGACACAATTTTGTTGTTAGCGAGACTTTGCCATATATTTTTTAAACGACCATGCTTTATACATACACATTTGTCTAATATGGAAACGCGGGGGGAAAAATAAAACGTTTACTAACCATTTCATTGAGATTTTGGTTAATATATACATGATATTAAAATGCTTTGAAATGACGCGAAAACACGCAAGAGTTTATTACACGGCTGTTATCATTATATTTATTGCTAGTAACTAGCATATAAAAATAGGCTCGATAGCGTAGCATCATTGAAAGTGTCAGATAAAAGTTATTATTCTCCATCAACGCAACACTGCGCCCGTCACCCGAGACAACATATGTTAGGTCTCTTATAGCTACAGTGCCTCTCTTCCCGAATAACAAATGTGGAAAGTAGATAGATATAAAGTCAATGTAAGAATGTCCAGGGTGTTTACCGACATGATACAATAATACTAGGTCGATTCGATACTGAGTCGTCTAGGTAGGTACCACCGCAGTGCCAGATATCATCTCGTGAAACAGGAGTGTTATGCACTTTTGTGTTTCGGTATGAGGGCACTGTATCTAGTGAAATTACCGGGTATAAGAGACCTAACATCTGTTGTCTCGGGTGACGGGCGCAATGCGATATTGATGGAGGATAATAACTGTCTAGCGTATCACTTACCATCAGGTGAGCGTCCAGACCGTCCTGTACAATTATAATATAAAAAATACTGACGTATCATTACAGTAGTACTGTTTTAAGAGATGGCGGTAACATCTCCATGTCATTTGGAACTGATACGGTTGTCGTCGACAATATTACAGTTATAATAAAACGTATATTGCCGAATAAAAATCGGTGTGATGATAAACGATTCGTTTGCATAATATAATTTGTAGGCGATCGTTTAAATGCCAGGGATCAACCTAAACAATAAATTTTCCCATTTCTCGAATTTGTAAATTGAGACATCTGAAGCGTGATTGGAATACGCCGAACGGGACTCAAACCTCGGCTTAGGGCGTTGCAGGGGGAAAGTTCATCCACGCTTGACAATAAAAAAATAAATAATGCATTATTAAAGTTCGTATAACCTCTAATTTGTTGATTGATGATCAAAGGTGTACAGTGTGATTTAATTTATTAATTTATGGGCGTATGTGATCACCACAAGAACCGAAGATAAACTTAATTAAATTAATATTGTGCCTTAAATAACACAAATTTTATTATAATAATATTTTGATAAAAAAGTAAAACAATACAAGATCCCTCCTGTATTGCCAGCAGTGAACTTAAATGTTTTAATTATTCATTGGTTGTAAATTAAGAAAAAAACAAATACGGATTCTTTCCCGTATGCTAGCAATTAACTTATATTAAATGTAGGTATTAATTGGTTGTAAATTGAGAAAAAACAAATACAAAATCCTCTGCATTGTCAGCAATCAACTTATAAGTGTATTATTAGCTCGCTGGACCAGCAAGTTGAAGTGGCAGTGGGCTGGTCACGTATATCGCAGAACCGATGGCCGTTGGAGCAGACGAGTTCTGGAGTGGAGACCGCGTCTCGGCAAGCGTAGCGTAGGATGCCCTCCTGACCGATGGACCGACGACTTGCGAAAGGTCGCTGGTGGAGGCTGGATGAGGAAAGCGGAGAACCGGGATATCTGGCGCAAAATGGGGGAGACCTATGTCCAGCAGTGGACTGCGAAAGGTTGAATAGGATAGGATATCATAATCATTTAATCACCATTATTTGCAGCATACAGTATATGAAAAATGTGGGCATAGAGATGTTAAACAATACTACAAATAAACCTTTATCAAGGTATTGTGAATTATATCAACTTACAATTGCTGATCGCTTATCAGAAAACAGTGTTAGCAGTCAACATTTAACTGTATTCTATCATTGTCAATTGAATTAGTGATACACGGACTTACAGTGATAGTCTATAAATGAACCCAGTCTCTGTGGTGCAAGGGGCTAGAGCTCCGATTCCGCTAATATTAAAAAGCCTTAATTGGATCGTAATTGTGTCTTAATTGCCTAAATTTGCATTTTTTTTATTCTGTTTTGTGGTAGGATTTTAATTGGAAACAATATTATGATATTTAATTACCAATTTCAACCATTAACACTAAAGATATTCAGAATACCAAATTTACAGTTGGATTGAAGTGTTTTTTTTTATGTTAAAGTGGACAGGACGGTCAAGACGTTTACCTGATGGTAAGTGATATGGCTGACCATGAAAAAGCAACATAGAAGGAGACCAACACCTGATAGACAGTTATTATTCTCCGTCAATGACGCACGTCACTAGAGACATCAAATGATAGATAGGTATTTTGTACTTATGAGTGTCGTAATGTCAACTATTTTTTCTCATGTCATAAGTGAACGGGACGGTTAGTGCGCTCATCTGGCGGTAAGTGATACACCTGACCGTGAGAGAAGAAGTATTGAAGGTAATTAATTACATTAGGTAGTCATTACTTTCCGTCAACACTGCCCTGCGAACGTCACCAAATACGTCTCTTATGCCTGGTAATTTTACTTAGTAGAATTAGCGCCCTCTACTGCCACATCTCTTCCAAATGCAACATGCATCGGCGTGCACTCGGGATGTGAATAACATTGCAATAATGCACTCCGCGTTTGGAACACTCCTGAATAGATACGTCGAAGTGGATCTTTTAGCGGGGACGGGAATAAGGAAACCTTATATTTACTCCAAAGCTTATTTACAAATACTCAAAGCTGAAGGTAACTTTAAATTTGTAAAGTTGTTCATCATCATCATCATCAGCTCATTAAACGTCCCTACTGAGGGGCATGAGCCTACCCGTATAGGGTGATTAAGCATTAGTCGTCCACGCGGGCCCAGTGCGGGTTAGACGACGTTGCAAAGTTGTTCAATAAATAAATATTCGCAGTAAATTACTGTGCGCCGTATGTTCCCAGTTGTAAGCAGCTTGCTGGTATTATGGCTACTAAAAGTACTTACTTAAACAATCAAATCAAGATCAACAAATTAGTATAGTTTATTTTTGTAAATATTACTTATAATTCATAGAAACTGCCAGACCAATAAATTTATTACTCATAAACAATTATAGTTTTACCTTAGCCAAAAAAAGTACCTTAGCTTAAAAACTAAGCAAAAAGGTTATTGAATAAATAATTATTATAACAAAATCCCACAATTTACAACCTGTCAAAAAACCACAGCTTTGTCAATGACAGCTCCATTTTAATTTAGAAATTGTCGTACAAACTTTACCTGCGCTCAAACTCAGTTTTTGCAGTACTCAGTCGAAACCAGTTTTAATTATTTCCCTTTGTGAGGGAGCACTGGGCCCTGATTCTGCTAATTTTAAAATGCGCCAATTCTATCTCGATTGTGTCTCAATTGTCAAACGAACGTCAAAGAAGTATTAGAATAACAATTAAAACTTAGTCATTGACATGCCATTAGAAAACGATAATGGTATTATTTAAATACTAGAATACCAAACACGCAATAATTTACTATTGATACACAATAAAGTTAGGAGTGGCGCCATGGACGCATAAAAAATACGGACGGTGTCTCGCTAACCTGTTTGTCAAAATGTGTCAAAATTGGGACAGTTTTTGTAAGGAAAACCACAAAATATTAAGACATTTGGCGCGCATCAGTCAACAAAGCCAAAGATTATTTTATGAAAACATCTAATAAAGACAGTGACTTGTGTTGTGCAAAAAACGCAGTGAACAAAATGAACGTATCGTTAATAAATTAACAATTCGATAACATTACATATTCAGATCAGAATACAAAAATTTATTTGTCAAAATTACGTCACCTAACACTGTCTATTCGGGGACACATTTTATGTATTGATGACAGACCGTCCGTTTATTCTTAAACGTACATGATTGGCGCATTTTAAATTTAACGGAATTAGAGCCCCGGCCCATCCGATCAAGTTACCCTCCGCTTGGCGGCATTTCATCCCGTTGAAGTTTTTTTCACTTTATTTATTTGTAAACACTCAGATTGGCAAAGATACGGCTCTTATTGTTGTTGTCATAACGTCATAGACACCAATTTTAAAGATTCTTATATTGGCTTTTGTTTTGGTAAATATTTTTAGGAAAAAGTGCTTTTTATCTTTACGTATAAATGAAATTACGGTGACTGTTTGTAACATTGAAAGAAAGGATCAAATGTATTTGGTACACAAAAAAGAACATATATATAAAAAAAACTGAAAAAAAGCATCAATAGGTAACATAGACATCAAATGTGTAAACCAAATCGGTTGCCACTCAGGTGTTGTGTCTTAACTACGGTTAGCTGTAACGTTGGTTTAGTATATTATACAGTATAGTTTAAATCTTATTTCTAATTTAACAAAGTTTATAATTTAATGCATAGTTAATGATAGTATGGTTGGTACGTGAAGGTGAGTGAGGGTTTCCGTAGAAGTTTGTGTGTGGTAATTTAAATATGAAATACAAAAATAAATCGATGTTCAATATAATTCTTTGACTTCTTTACTTCTAAAATTTCTCAAATTTAAAACAGCTGGACAAATTTCTATGGAATATTCACTAACAGCTAGCTGATGTAATAAGCAGTTGACACCGACCAGTACGGTTGACACCGTACAGTCACCACGCCTGAAGAGTACATGAAGTTGCTTTGATAACGTAGTTTCGTTTGACGTATAGCATTTTAAGGAATTAGCTATTAAACCAAGGGTTCGGGGTTTGATCTCCAGGCAGTACAAATGTTGTGTGTTTAAAGTGCTTGTTTATTACCCATATTGCAAGCTAAATGCTTAGTTTGGGACTAGATGGCGCTATGTGAATGTGGGTATTAGCGCATTTTAAAATTATCGGAATTGGAGCCTAGGCCGTTCCTCGCTACGTTTGCGGTGTCGCAGTGTTTAGCAGTTGTTGAATTATTTCCCCTTAGCAAGACATCGATAGTTTGCCACTGAATCGAGATAACGCCGGAACCCGCTTCTTCGGTGATTAATTTTATCAACGTATTGATTACACATCGCAATAGGATAAGCTATTTGATCAAGATTGTTTCGGTTTAATATTATAAATCCGGGATTCAAACTATACAAAAAATTCTATTAATTAAGTCTTTTAAAGACACTTTTGCCTTGATAAAACAACAAAAAAAAACAATTTCATGTACTTTCGCGTCGGTGGCTCAATGGTGTGGACTGTTGTGTGGTTCAAATCCCGCCCCGTACCAATGTGTTTTTGAATTTTAGAAAATATATGTATCGTTATCCAACGCTCTTACGGTGAAGGAAAACATCGTGAGGAAACCTGCGCACGCCGCGTGAAGTCGTCCAATCCGCACTGGACCCGCGTGGACGACTAAGGCCTAATCACCCTATACGGGTAGGCTTGTGCCCCTCGGTGGGGACAAGCCTAGCTGATGAGCTATGAGCTGATGATGATGATATACCTCCTCTTTGGAGGGGTTGATTCAACCGAGATGATTTCGGCAAAAAACTCAGTAGAGCAACTCTTTTCAATCGACAATCTTTTCTATGTTACCAAGTGTACAGGACGGTCAACGCACTCAACTGATGGTGAGTGATACGCCTGACCATGTTAGAGTGGCGTTGACAGACCAACCACTGACAGACAGTTATTTGCACTGCACCCGACACCCGAGACAACAGATGTTAGGTCTCTTATATCCGGTAATTTCACTAGCTACAGTACTCCCTTCCTGAAACACAGAAGCACGTAACACTTCTATCCCACAGAACGATATCTGGTACTTCGGTCGTACCTACCTAGGCGACTCAGAAATGATTTTACATACGGGTACATTTAATCTTATCTAAATCTATTCATTTTTGTCCTCATCTAATGTTCCGAATTGTCCTGTTATCGTGAATAATGAATGAAAAGAACATTTATTTACACGAGTAACTGACAGCAACAAAAATGGTTAATTGTAGCAATGGCTCACCTTGAAAGTGATGTTCAAAACACCATTGGACTTTGTTAATGAATTCAAATTACAATTTCAATTTAATAGTAGGTTCGGTTACCGATTACATTGTTTCAATTAACTTTGAAACAATTGACGCCTACGTAAGTTTAACGGCTTCACACGACGTGTACAGCTGCAAATAATTATATATTTACGTAATTAAATCCCTTACGAGCAATTACTCACCTGAAAAGTCTCAAGTCATACAGTCTTTAATTGTATAAAATATTATGTTTCGATGTATATCCAGTAACTTGCAAAGTTTGTGTTATATTGGGTATGTATGTATAAACAATTTGCCTCAAATCTTTTATATAAGTACACATTATCAGTGGAAAGGATAATATGCAAATTTGGCATTTTCTGGAAATCAAGTTTATCTTTCGGGAAAAAAGATATTATTATATATTAGATATTATTATATATAAGATATTATTATATATAAGATATTATTCTATATTATATTATTTTTTATTACTAGAGATATAGATACAGGAGCGTCGGTGGCTCAATGGTGCGGACTGTCGCCTTCCTACCGGGAGGATTGAGGTTCAAATCCCGACACGTACCAATGTGTTTTCGAATTTTCGAAAATATATGTACATTATCCGACGCTCTTACGGTGAAGGAAAACATCGTGAGGAAACCTTCATGCACGCCTGCGAAGAGATTCGAAGGTTGTGTGTGAAGTCGTCCAATCCGCACTGGGCCCGCGTGGACGACTAAGGCCTAATCACCCTATACGGGTAGGCTCGTGCCCCTCGGTGGGGACGTTTAATGAGATGATGATGATGAGAGATATATATATAAATATAGATACAGAGATGTTATGTGGAGACAAAATATAATAAGATTTTTTGTATTACATTATGTCAATAGCGTTGACGTAGTCGGGGAATGAACTGCGAATCCCGATGAAGAGTGGGGTCTCTACTGGATACGCCATCAAGATAGTCCATTAATAACGGGCAAGCACAACTTGTTACCACATTGACTTGCACGTGTCTGAGTCAACTTTAGCTGGAGCGGAGACACAACTTTCAAACAACACTTGTGAATGATGGCGGGATAATAAAAATAAGCTTCAAAGGACCGGTCTATGAACCGTGAACTCCTTACAGAGACTACAAATAATATATATAATAATAAAAAAATCTGTATTGGAACTCATTAAAATTAACATGAACATTAAAGTGTTCGATAATGCCCGTATTAGTTATAAGAACTGTGTTACAATCATTATCGCCCACCTCCAGAATTTGAGGTGATACGTTCCTCAAAGAAAGCAATAGGGGAAGGGATATCATTAATGATGTTACCATATTTACATATACTGGTCTATTGCTGCGAGCGTTATTCATGATCCGGGGTTTCAGGGATTCCAGGGGAAAATACGCGTATCGAAAGTCACTATTTGCAATTTTTCGCAATTTAGTCAGGACTAGTGCTGCCAGGTGTCTCGCTTTGCTGGGATTTTCTGGGATCCGAGGATTCGTCCAATCAGGACGCTAAATGTACTGATTATTAAAAAAAGAAAATTTGATGTTGCATAAAAGAAATATTTACGCATGTAACTTCTACTAATTACCTACATCACTGTCGAATTCAAAATGGCACGTCATCAGCGTCAAATCACATTTTTATTGTTACATGTCCATGTCCCGATCTGCAACCTTAAATCTTGATTTTTTGGCCTCATGTACCGATTAAAAACAAATCGGACCTAGCAACACGAGTCAGGACATTGCAGATTCAGCGAGAAGTTATCTTACATATAAGTTACCCGATGGTAGGCGAATCGCCATAGAATCGAGTCCTCTATATTTTTTTAAATATCTTGTTTTTATTTTGATCTTAGTCACAAAGCTTTGGAGGTCGAGGTCAAAAGTGGTACTTCAGTTACCTTGGACGGTAACAATATTTAACGTTTTCACAACAAGATACTATGCGGAAAACAAAAATCTACTAAGATAACTAGAGACTTCTATAACATAATATATATTTTGCTTTATGTAACTATAAATGTTAAAATATACCCTTGTTTGTTGGTTTTTATTTAAATAATACAGGATTGTTAAGGCATTAATGTTTTTACAATAAATCATAAAAACATAACATAATATGACATAAGCACGCGACCAATAATTTTAACGATACCTTAATCTCCTAAGAGCAAAAGTAATATGCATTAATTACTGATAGGTCCTTCTTAAATACCTATTTTATCGTAAAGATTAAAATTCCAAAAATTATAAGCCACCAAATTATATTAAATGCATATGTGATATTCGGTACGTATAATTGTCCACATAAAAGTATTACTCAATCGTTTCAATTCCCAATCCGAACTAACTGCAATACTGTCATACTACACAAAGTAAACTAGAATATAAGTGAGTTCCAATACTCCATCTAACATACATCCCAATGAAAACACAATGACATGCGAAACCAAATAAAAAAGGTACCAATCCTTTATCCGATTGGACCAAATGAATCCAAGCCCAGTGGGGACTCGCAAATAAAATAAAATGGCTCCGAACCGCTGCAGTTTGAGCCAATTAGATGCGAAACAAGTTAAATCAGACAACGCAACGGTTGCCTCCGTGAAAATAAAAGCGTACATCGACGTTTTGTTACGATGTATTTATCAAGCTAAGTACGGGATAAGCCGTAAGCTAATTCAAGTAGAATGAGTTGTCTATTTTTACCGAGTGTGACCGTGTATAGCCCCTTGATTGCTTTCAGCAATATGAAAATAGACAAGTACTGTAATTAAACAACTATGGATCCAAAGCCTGACCTTTTATTAAGGTGTTTTCGTAAATTAACACCCACCAACAAAAGAGCGTATTCCCTGTTGAAAGGACGGCAACACATTTCAGTGGCCTCTGGTATTGCAAGTGTACATGGGCGACCGTGTCTTTTACCATCACATGAGCCGTTTGCTCGTTTGTCTGCTATAGCATAAAAAAAACAATCCACATAGGGTCGTGACTCACGTGGTAGATAGCGGAATCGTCCTATGGCGATGCTCTGTGGGGATTTTTTTCAAATGCCATAAGTGAACGGGACGGTCAGTGATACGCCTGACCATGACAGACGCAATGTAGAAGAGGTAGTAGTACTATGACAATAGGTGGTCAAATATTTACCCGTCAAGACTGCTCTGCACCTGTCATCCGAGACAGCAGATGTTAGATAAGAGCCCGGTAATTTTACTAGCTACAGTGCCCTCATCTCAAAACACAGAAGTGCAAAACACTCTTGTTTCACGGGACGATATATGGACACTACGGTGGTACCTACCTAGACAACTCAGTACCGAGTCTGTTATCTGTGTAGTATGGTCTGCAGTGGTAAGTTTTTTTAAGCAAAAGAATGCGTTGCCGGCCTTTTAAGTGGGAGTACGCTATCTTCTTGTAGCTCACCAGGTCAGGAAATACTTTCTCGCCATCACCGCTTTCACTTATTGACAATTAAACTAAGATAATACAACGAGAATCATTATCATAAAATCATCAGCTCATTAAACGTCCCCACCGCGGGGCACTTGTATACTACCTACCTACTTATCCCATATAAGTAGAAATGTTGTTTTATACAATTATACTTATTCTCGCTGTTATCACCCTATAAGCACCCATGTGCTTGTTTATATAAAACCGATGATATTATTATGGTAAACACATTAATATATTCATAAATGTTTATTTACGTATTTAACCTTATCTGTTATTCTAGGAGCCACAATACCAATTGTGCTTCGTTTGAAAACGGTTTGTTTGTAAAGGATTTATTAGTTATTTATGGTTAACCAATGTAGGAGGTATATTTTCGTTAGCAACTTTGAATTAACATATCTGTTTTCCTTTGGCATTATAGTTTAATGCGTTTTGTATTTAACACGCTTTTATTCAATTACAATAAACTTCAAACATTCAAAAATATTTTAAAAACGTGACGGCCATTTCGCTCTTTTGCCTGAAGACCTGTTGACAGGCCATTTGAATTTGATGTCATTTCTGCATTGAATTTTCTTCATAAAAGCTATTGATGTGTCAAAGATACCAAAATCACCATTTAAAATGGAGAATGAAATCACTACACAAATTATTCGTATTTTTCATATGGCTTTTATTTAAATTGCAATAACAGTCACAACATTGCCTGGGGAGTTGTAAGCCAAGTAAATCCAGGGTCCACGTATAATCGAGCAGGATAAATTGGAAGCTGGTGGTTGCGATAAGCGACTAATATTTACCGATCTTTATTGCGTCTAGAATAGTGTTGTGACAACTCTATCGATATCGATAGCTTATTGTTTTGAACAAACTGCAAGAATACTTATCGTTGTTATTGTAACGTGAGTTCACAGTATGATAATGTAAAACTTAACCTAGCCTGTTATAAGTGCGCACGTTTGTCTTATGGATAAAGTTTACAAACTCATCGTCTACTGTCTGTATATTGGTAATGTGAAAGCAGTTGCTCTTAAGGTATAATTAATTAACGAAATGGAGTGTAAACACATAAAAAAATATGTTTGAATATTTAATAACAAACCAATGAAAAATCATAGGCATTAATTTTTCTTTATCCATACTAATATTATAATGTGAAAGTATCTCTGTCTGTCTGTTTGTTACGCTTTCACGCCTAAACGGCTGAACGGATTTTATTGAAACTTGGTATGTTGATAGAAGGTAACCTAGAATAGGTTTTAGGCTACTTTTTGTCCCGTTTTCACCCCCCACTTCCCTAAAATGGGGGTTGGAAGTTTGTATGGAACATTCCGCAACTTTTGTAGTACGACGCTAAAATTTGGTATGCGGACTATTTGTCAGAAAAGAAAAAATATGACATATTATTTTTTTCAAAAATCCACCCGTTCAAATAGGGGAGGAAGTATAATATCCGATTTTTCGCAGTTTTAAGGTAGATTTCATTGAAACTTGGTATGTTGATTAACACTGCTTCTTTTTCGCTTCGCATACCAGTTTTTTGCTTTTCAGTTTAAAAACTGGGAAAATAAATAACCCTTTTTAAGGAAACACACACTTTTTCACAGGAAAGTGGAGCCAGTTATCCCGAATTTAACGCGAGTGAAGCCGCGGCAAAAGCTAGTAGCAAATAAGTCTGGATTGCAACCATTGTGATATTTTTCGTAGCATTTTTGTTTTGTGTTTCCATATGGGTACTTTGAGTAATGTAATTACTACGAGTATAACCAAAATTTTTTCACAATTTTAAGAAAGTATTTAATTACTCTTGATAGTTTTTACCACTTCGAATAGTTTCAAACAAATTAACTAAACTTTAATAGTATAAAATATGTGAACATTAAAATTTAAAAATGATTTCCTATTATGTTCCAGAACCTAAAACACCTATTATATCACGACAACACGGAAAACTTGATATCATTAAGTAATATTGACGAAAAAAATATGTGATTGTTTTGTTACATCACTATTCTCTACCGGGAATATCAAACATACAGAAGGTGAACGACTTTTTGACTGAAATGTTGCGATTGATTAAATATAATATTGACTTCAGGGTAAACAGTTCAATTAATGAAAAATAATATTGGAAAAAGGTCAATATATATTAAGTAAGAAACACAGGAAATCAAGCGAGGGTTAACAGGTATAAAATTAGAGTTTTCTATTCGCACTGCGAAGCTGTGGAATTCACTGCCGGAGTTTGTGTTTCCCGAAAGGTACAAGGTTCGTGAGAGAACTAAAGATACGGACATAGCTCGCCGTATCAGCAAGTTAAAGTAGCAATAGGCCAGTGACGGATGTGACTGAACCGACGGCCGCTCGGGCAGACGATTTCTGGAAAAGAGACTGCTTATCCCACGATAGCTCTACGATTTCAATACTTATAAATCCACAAGTATATAATTTTTCTAGCGATTATCGGTAAGGTAGATTTTCGTTTAAATTTTTAGATAATCGTTTAGATTTTCATTGTCTGGCTCCTTAATAGAATTGACGAAAGTTTAATTCAAAATGGATCGTAGGTAACAAATAACATTTTCGGAATAATTCCGTAAAGTGTTATTATTTCAGATAAAGTCTTGTAGTATACTGCGATTGTCTTGAATAAAACACTAACTGAGAAGTGAATCATTTTCTAAATGCAGGTTTTTGTGTTCCTGACCAATAAAATATGTCATCAGCCCTTATACTGTCGTAAATAGAGTTCAAATTAAAAAATATCTATTCATAATAAGTCGAAGCGAGCAATTTTATTATTGGTCGGTGAAGACTGGTAGGAATTTTCAGGGTGTTAGCAATGGAATTCGAGTAGAGCAGCCGGGAATCTCACTTCAAGATATCTTGTTTTTATTTGTTCGCATCGGTTGGCGCTTTTACAACTCTTTCTCTCTATAGCCAATGAAAAGTCTCTATCTTTCTTCAGGCCTCAGCTTTTAATTTTAACGCGGTCCGTTTTGTAATGATTAGTGTTAGTTAATTTTGGTTTAACATTGTTTCAAAGTTGAAGTGTACGAGTGATTTAATTAAAAATTAACTAGTGATGATTTACATAAAGTATATATAAGATGACTTAGATAGCATAGGCAACTCTAGTGACTTAACATTAAGGTGCAAGATCGATTTCAGGTTACATAAGAAAAAAAGGTTTTAAATCTAATGAGGTTAATAAAAAAAATTAAAATATTTTATAAAAAATATATTGTAAAATCGTCCAGTCAAACAATTCGGTTTTCCAATAAGCGATCGCTTCGATTTATGGCCTTTTCAGATACCTCATGAATAACCGTGCGGAGAAAAGGCTTTTCGCATTGTAAAATATTTTATGTGCACAAGTTATTTCCGAAGTAATAGACGGAGATTTTTTTGCCAACACGTTGTGGATCGTAATATGTAAGGTTTGGTTGTTTACAATTATTGTACTGGTTTTTGCAGATACATTTCTTAAGTTAACGTTTTCAGTAGTGATTATTTCGCTCGGCTCAATATTAGCCCAGAACACAGCAATGTTAAAGTTTTGTTTTATATTTTATTTACTGCAGTGGTTCAAATAACTGCTTATCTCCTCAGTTCAACCTAAAGCAGTCCACTGCTAGACATAGGTCTCCTTCATTCTGGGCCTGAGGTCCTACGCCGAGTATCCAACGACCTTTCGTAAATCGCCGGTCTATTGGCGTCCTACGCCATACTTGCCAAGACGCAGTCTCCAAGGCTTCCGGCTTCGATCCCCTGACAGTTCATTTGTGTGCATGAATTTGTCTGTTTGTATTGGTCCAAGTGTTTTCTATGTAAATTACAAAAAAAAATATAAGTATGTTTATCCGTTGTTTAGTGGTCATATTACAGTTGACATGCTTAGTTTGGGCTTGATGGCGCTGTGTGAATGTCAGTGAATATTGATTATTGATATAGCAATGTTTATTTTGCACGTTAATGGGAATAATTTGTAATATATATCAAACTAACCCCAATATTTTAGAGTAAGTACTACTCGTAGAAGTACCTTTGACTTGGATTTGTTACCACCTATTTTGAAACCGGTTCTGACCGGTAAAAACAAAGCGTCTATGTTTAATTAAAACAGAAAATCTTGATGAACGCTGCGACTTTTTTTTGTTTCATTCGTTCACCTTTTTTGAAGATAACGCATAAGGGTGCATTTTAGACTGTAATACTTGGAAATAGGATATAAAATGAGGTGGCAAGAATGCGGAGGCTTACAAAGGGTAAACATGGTTACATTTACGTTGCGATTTTTTATTTGGGCAGAGTAATTAATTCTCAAAACGGTGCTCAAAAGAATTAAACGCAAATTGAATAACGTTTTGTCAAACAATGCCATTATATTCATCTTTTGTCACGTGAATGCGTCAGTGTGGAAACAGAAGTAAACTTGTTACCCTTTAATATCAGCTATCCTTTAATATGCCAGTGGAAGTCCCGTCAAAATCGACAGAAATGTATAAAGGCAGACTTATAATATTTAGGTATTTTATATTGATTCATTAATATTATTACTTTTTTATCTAGCTTTGTGATTTCTAATAGCCCACTTCATGTTATTATCATTTACACCTAAATGACACCGCCGCCCATGTACATTTGCAATACCAGAGCGCATGCAAATACGTTGGCAGCTTTTTATAATGATGTCAGGTTAAATAATACTTTAATTGTTCTCATAACTGAAGTTTATAAAGAACACAATCATAGATAATTGGGTAATTACCGGGTATAAGAGACCTAACATCTGTGGTCTCGGGTGACGGGCGCAGTGCGGCATTGATGGGAGATAATAACTGTCTATCAGTTGTTGGTCTCCTTTAATCCCGCTCTGTCATGATCTGGCGTATCACTTACCACCAGGTGAGCGTCCAGACAGTCATACACACTTATGACATAAAAATAATAATAATAATAATTAACTAAATGCACAATCTTACTCAACAAGTGTCCGGTGCAACAGTCTGACCATCGCGTCAGTTGGGCAGACTTTTCATTTATAATCACGTCGTTCGCTACCTGTCATAATGACATAGTAGTGTGCTAGCACTAGCACACTACTATGATTTTGTGCTCTTTATATGACGGTTAAGGTCACAATTAAAATGATTTTTTTACGTTCTAAATGTACCAATAACTATTACTATGTTTCATGGGGCTGGGACATTTTTCGTTGATTTTTCTTCGTGGTTGTGCTAGTATATAATTGAAGTTAGTTAATTGTTGATCCCAGGGTAGAACACAGTTAATATGACACCGATATAGTTATCATCATCAGAAATAATCAATAAAAGTTATAGACCCTAAAAAACTACATCTATAAAGATTGTATTTTGATAGAATAAACTATCGCAGTCCATCGATTCTTATAGTACTATAAATGTATGTTTTTTTTTATTCATGACAGGCTTGCTCTTGAGCACAGACTATCCTAATGGAAGAGACGTGCTCTAAGATGGAGCGAGCAAAGACAAATATATATTAAGACAAATATATAAATCGTGTTCTATGCGATAGAAAGTAAATAAAAATTATTATTTGTATTTAAAAGCAATTCACCGTCGAGCAATGTATTAGATTTGTGTACCAAGCGTAAGCACATAACACCCTCGACTTAACATCGAAATGAAAATGGGGGGAAAGTGTTCAATCACTATGAGAGTAGTATTCGCACACGAGACGTATGAAGCGAACCCTTTTTTCAATCAATACCACTCCACACAGAGTAATCTCCCGAGAATGACGTTTATAATCTAAATTTCATCCGAACATCGGTTTTCAGAGTAAATAAAACCACTTAAAATTTGTGACATTATTATTAGATTATGGTTTTTATTGTAAAGAAGGAATCAAAATCTTAACAATTAACAGGAAAGGCGTCAGCTGTCAAAAATACAGTCAAGATGGTAATTTTAGTTCTGAATTCACTCGATAGATAACACTATACTTAATTACATCGTGGTATAGCTCGTGTGAGTGAAGCGTTTCCCTAAAAGGGAATAATCAAATAGAACGAAGTCACAATTGAAATCTAAAAATCTTAAGTAAATTCAAATAGTTCCTATTAAATTTATCGTATCAATTTGATGTTATTTTTTGAATTAGGATTACGACAAAGTGCACCTATGTTATCACCTCCGTGGTTATTTAATGAAATAAATATTTTAAGAAGAGTTAACAAGCATGTACGAGTGTGAGTGTTAATGGACCCCAGTCTGGCATACCCGTAGTGCATTCTGGCGATGCACAAATGACATTCTGGCAACCTGCCAACTAGGATTGGATTAGTGTGGCAGGTTAAAGGTCGTTGTCCTCTGTTCAATTACCACAATTCAGGGCTCCCAATCATAAAGTATGGTCCAACCTAGGTTAAGGTTACTCCAAATACCTCTTTTTCTAGTAATGGAACGTGGTCATCATCACCTGCAGTCTCCTTTTGTGTCTTCGGTAGCTTTGCATTTACTAAAAGCAAAGCTACGGAAGACACAAAAGGAGAAATGAAACTATTTTATTGACGTCACAAGTTATGAATTACACTATTGTTGATAGAATCTATCTATAATCTATGGGATTGCAAAATACTAATGGAAAACATACACACGATCTATCAGATTTGTCGTGGATAAATATAGCAGATAATAGTAATAATAAATAAATAAATATCCATTGTCATCCACAAAGCGCCGTCTAGCCCCATATTAAGCGCAAGCACAAACTTGGATTAACTACAAAGTTAGGATGCTAAACAACTGATAAACATACTTATATACATTTTTTTGTAAAAAAATACATAGAAAACACCCAGACCAATACAGACATGTTCATGCATGCAAATGTTTATACTGCCCGGGGACCGAACCCGGAACCCTTGGTGTATAAGCTAACGACCATAGATAAATAATAAACTAATTTGATGTAGAATCTCACTCAAAAAGTGTCCGTGGCAAAAGTCTGCCCATCGCGTCAGTTGGACAGAATTTTCATTCATAATCACGTCACTCGCTACATGTCATAGTGACATAGCAGTATGCTAGTGATTTTGATTTTGTACACTTTTAATGACACGTTAAGGTAAACATTTTAATGAATAATTTTATGTCATATATATAATGAACATTTTTCGGTTGATATTTCTTCATGAATGTGCATATTGGTAGTTTATTGTTTACCTTAGCCGACGTCTCCGCCATTTAACCACATGGGACGTTACCTAAGAATGTACCCTATTATACTCAAGGGTAAACAATGTCATTAAACATCCAACCTATCCCTTTGGTCACAATGAAAGGACAGCAGATGTGAATTGTACTTCAAATACATCGCAATCCCATTTACGGTCGACCCTATACGACCTTAGTAGTACTTTCTAAAACAAATGTTTGAATAGAAAAAATAAAAACTTTTAAAAACTTTGCCGACAAATATATAGTGTATGTATGTCTAATAAGCGTCAGTGGCTTATTCGTGTGGACTGTTGCCTTTCGTACTGGGGGTACACGTTCAAACCCCGCCACGTACTAATGTGTTTTTGAAATTACATGTACGTTATCCGACGCTCTTACGGTGAAGGAAAACCTGCTCACGCCTGTAAATCAATTTAACGGCCGTGCGTAAAGTCAGCCAATCATTCCTAGGCCCGCGTGGACGTCTGAGGTCTATCTAGGGAAGTTGCGGATGCTGTTTTTTTCACATCCGCGGATGCGAATGCGGAGTTTTGAAAGCTGACATCCGCGGATGCGAATGCGGATGCGGAGTTTTGAAGACTGACATCCACGGATGCGAATATTTAAGACATAATTTAAATAAAATCTATTAATGAAGAATTAAGACAATGATAACTTGATTATTTACATTTTTATTGTAATCCAATCAACATAAGTACTTATTTTTATATTACACACCTACTGTCGCTCCTAATAACTACTACTACTAATCGCTCCCATTGGTCAGTGCCACGTGCGACCGGCTCGCGGCAATCGCCGGGCTCGCCCAATTTCTTTCTTGTAGCTACTTGCTTGATGTTCACATCCGCACTGATTAATGCGGATGCAGATGTCCAAATCTATGCGGAAGTTCCGTATTTGCGGATGCGGATGCGGATGCGAATGTTCGCAACAACCCCAGTCTATACATCCTATATGGCAGTGGCGTGCACAGAGATTATGCGTAGGGTATACAAAGTGAGTGGCACTAATCGCAAAAACAATAAATAAACATGCATCTATCTTATTTGCATATATGGAGAGTACGCTACTGCTTTGCGGGTAGGCTCGTACCCCTTGGTTGGAACGTATAATGACCTAATGATAAATGGTAAGGTTTAATGATAGTTATATATTTCGTGCCCTGAAGCTGCTTCTTATAGCGTTAGTGGGAAGCATAACATTGGATTCTATTAAATTTTAATCAAATACCAAAAATTTCAATTTTTAATCAACCCAAATTTCTTCTTCCGAAATTCAATAATATGGAAATATAACGGCAAGTTATCAGTGCATTTTATTATGTTAATAATACAAAAAATAATTTAAAAACACCATCCCAACATCAATTTGTCAATGTGATTATCACTAAGCAATATTAAAAAGTGTTCAACCATGCGTAACTGATTAAGATCACTTTGAGATAAAAACTGAAACGCACAAAGTTCTATTTAAAAAGGGTTTGTAACGTAACGCGGGACCCTTTCTAAGTGTGATCAATCATCCGCAGACTGGCGAGAAGCGGTATTCAAATAGAAGCGGCTTCGAGCCTTTACTTTCTAATTGGTAACCGTGAATTGATTGTCCATTTGGTGTTGCGGTCGAGACGTCGGCTGCAAAACCAAGTCCGGGTTCGATCACCGGACAGTACAAACATTTGTGTGCATGAACACTTATGTTTGTAATAATGGTCTGGGTGTTTTCAATGTGCATATATATATGTGTGTGTGTGTGTGTGTGTGTGTGTCTTATAAGTATGTTTATCCGTTGTTTAGCACCCGTAATACAGGCTTCATGCTTGACTTGGGGCTAGATGGCACTGTGTGAATGTGAGTGGATATTTATTATTATTATTTATAATTAAGTACTTAAACTTATCTATCGATAGTATCGATACTATTACTATCGATATTAAACTATCTCGCGGCAACACTAGATTAACAAACGTCAGGATTTAAGGAAACGTCAACCTGCTGCCGCCCTGTTTGATCTAATTGATCGTTGTTAACGGCTTTGGGGCGTTTGTGAGTGTCTGTGTGTTTAGGAACGAATCAAAACATTTGCACATTAAATAATGGAACAAATACTCGGCACATTTCAACAGTGGTAACGAGAATTACACGTAATTATTACTTGAACGTGTTAGTAGTACAATGAGATGGTTTAAGTGAGGTAAATTACACAAAATTCTATGTATATATGCTCCTATGTCCAGCAGTGGACTGCGATAGGTTGAATAGGATGCTCCTTGTTTCTCTTCAACCTATAGCAGTCCACTGTTGGATATAACGCTCGCTGGTGGAAGCTGGTTGAGGAAAGCGGAGGACTGGGATATCTGGCGCAAAATGGGGGAGCTAGCTATGTCCAGCAGTGAACTGCGATAGGTTGAATATAAATAGAAGGAGCGCAAGCCACTGAACGAGGGTAACCGAAGAGCCAAATGAATCCTAATATTCTAGGTCACTTATAATTTTGAAAACAATTCAGGGTCCTAATTCCGTTAATTTCAAAATGCGCTATCTATTAGCGTTATTAAGTCTCAATAGTACAATTTTGCGCTCATTCCTTCTGTTTTATGGTAGATGTCTAGGTAGGTACCACTGCAGTGCCAGATATCGTCCCGTGAAACAGGAGTGTTATGCACTTTGGTGTTCTGGACGAGGGCACTGTAGCTAGTGATATTACCGGGTATAAGAGACCTGATATCTGTTGTCTCGGGTGACGGGCGCAGTGCGGTATTGATGGGGGATGGTAGCTGTCTATCAGTTGTTGGTCATGGTTAGGTGTGTCACTTACCGTGTTCGTTCTGACCGTCCTGTACACAAATCACATAAAAAAGATATGCTCACAATACAATCGAAAAAAGTGTTCCGAATGCAGTGACATCACACATACACATATTTCCAATGAGCGTACATTTACCTAAACAGAAGAGTACAAACTGTACTTTTTTCGGCGGTTCGTTTTTGAGGCACGGATGGCGTATCTACCTTTATACAGAATATCATTGGTTATATCAAGTAAATTAGTAGAATTGAAGCGCTGATTTAGGCAACACTGGTAGGGGGCACCCCCCACGAGGTTAGGAGCTAGGGCGTTCAAATTTAGTTATCCGAACTAGATCTTTGGCAAGTTTACAATGGAATTAACCTCGGCGTCCGCTAAATTATGAGAATCTCATCGTTGCTAGCGTAATTAGAATATGCAATTGAATAATGAATACCTAATTGTAATTATTATTATAATGGATATAGTAATGAATTATGTCGAAACACAAACAAATTGAATGCAATGAAATGAAAATTTAAAAATTGTAAATAAATATGTGAAAGTGTTTATTTCATTGATACCTAGTTCACAATAATTTCATGGAATTCACAAACTTCAAAGCAACGACACTACAGCCTACAGTAGGTTAGTGGTCGTTGCTTCAAAGTAATTGAGTTAAAACAATTCAATTTTTTTCCTCTAGGACAAAGATACAAATCTTAAGCTAAGGTCATTGCAATAAAACATTTCACGATCAGTAATAAATAAAAAAAATATATCCCGAAATAAATAAATATACAGGCACTTTAAAAAAAATATAAATATTTTATTCACTGTAAAGTTCGGAAAGGTTGTAAAATATTTTATGAGCATGCGACCGCTTTCGACTGGCCAGCTTTCCCATAAATAGTTATCACTGTACCTGCATTCGATATTTGAATTCGGAATGTCATCTATTGCAGTTTGCTTTTAAGTGAAAAATACATCGACACTGCTTCTAGCAGCTAGCAGCGAATTTCGAACTTTTTTTTATATTGGTAGATACATTTGCTTAGCCCAAATTCGTAATGGTATCGAGATAAAATATAAATGATTTATACGCTGGTTTAAATGGCTCATTGAGCTAGTCCAGAGCGTGTTTCCTGTTATTAAAAAAATGAATTCATACGACCTGGTATTTTTTAACTGTTTGGGGCTAGATGGCGCTGTATGAAGGTCAGTGGATATTTATTTATATTTAAATAAGACATTATTAACTTTGAGTTGTATTTTATTTATTATAATGCGATAAAGTACGATACTACAAAATTAACCTGTTGCCTACATTTAATACACGTACAAGTAATAATTCACGTTATATTCTGACGATATAAAGTACAAAGAAACCGTAGGTAGCCATTGTTGAATTTATTTATAAATCTAAATCGCAATAGAAGTGATTTCTCGACTTAGTTAATGTAATACATAATATTGCTAGATATTACATTACATTTTATCACTGAGAAACGTGATAAAATGTAATGTAATATCTAGCAAACATGAATATTTGACCCAACAATTACATTTGAGTCACCATTTATCCATAACAAGCATGTAACTATTCAAAACATATTATTATGAAGCAGATACATTTCAGTATCGAGTAAACAGCTTGCAATGCAATACAATACCTTGAAGGGCATAAGGGCTACGGTGATTGGACCATAACCCATTACACAATTTCATCATCAGCTCATTAAACGTCCCCACCGAGGGGCACGAGCCTACCCGTATAGGGTGATTAGGCCTTAGTTGCCACGCGGGCCCAGTGCGGGTTGGACGATTTCACACACAACCTTTGAATCTCTTCGCAGGCGTGCATGAAGGTTTCCTCACGGTCTTTTCCTTAACCGTAAGAGCGTTGGATAACGAACATATAATTTCGAAAATTTGAAAACACATTGGTACGTGGTGGAATTTGAACCTCAGCCCTACCGGTAGGAGGGCAATAGTTCACAACGTTGAGCCACCGACGCTCACACAATTTCAACATTTACACAGGTCTAAAAACGGTTAGCGCCAGAAGGCCAGTCACTAGACGTATTGATCATTGAAAGATTCTGATTTTGAAATTCTTAACAGAACCAAAAGGGTACTCGTTTTTGGCCGACGCATTACTTACCGATTGCACGCACTTAAGGTATCTTAGCTAGGTAACCGGCTAATTAGATATCACGATAACCGGTCACCCGTATTATGTTGTCTTTTTCTTAATGTAATAGCATTGTTTGCCTACTTATGTTAACCAAATATAAACAATTGGGAAGCAATTATTGATAATACGATAATTTCTATAATAAATACGTCTAGCGACCGGCCATCCTGACGCTAACTAGAAACGTGACCCTCTGGCACGGAATCTTACTTTTCGGGCAATGACGGGATTAAGCATGCCATAATCTTCACCTTAACTGAGATAAGTCGAACGTAGTCACTTTTATAATATGGTCACGCTGTGGTAATCGATCTTTTGACTACTTATGATCTATTCTCAACCCAATATGGCATACCAGTTAGTTTATCTCTATTTGATCGTAAAGTTAACATTGGTAACATTATAAATTGTTACACCGTAAGAGTAAGCAGTAACGCAGCAATTCAGCTAACTACCGCGGAAACAAAATGTTAAATGCATATTTCTGTCCAAGTTTTCCTATCATTATTTTAGAACCGAAGTAAAAGTAAGGCCGAATGCATCGGTGGCGCATTGCACAACAGAATTGACAAGTTACCTTGTAATTACACCCCCCCGCACCCAAAAATGTAGGCTGTATGTCTTCCGCATTCGGGGCGCGCGCCGCCGAAATGAATTTTTAAATGAGCGCAGCATACGATCTAGTTCGTGTTGGCGCGTGTTCCTTAATGAATGGAAAGCCTAAGTGACATTGGGTGAAAAACAAAAGCATTCCCGTTAATATCGCGTAGCGTAATAGACTGGTTTTTAACGGTTATTTTGATATTTGCGCAAGCTTATAGTTTAGCTCATAAGGGGTCTTGATCTGTCGTAATAATTAAAACATTTATTCAAGCTAATGAATTCATTATTGTTATGTAACAATAGGAATTTATAAACTTTGTGTAGTTTTTAATTTATCTTATATTTACCTAGTACGCAATTTAAAATCTCGCACGGTAAGACTTTATATGTCAAGCAAGCGATTCCAAGTTCAAAGCTCAAAAACATTTATTTCATAATTAGGCTTGCAAAAGCACTTATGACGTCAAAAATATACAAAATATAAATAAAAAAACGATTGAAATACTAAAATAAAATATGAGTTTTGATGCTTTCATAAAAAAGCGATTCAGTGGTTTGGCCTGTTGTTTCTTGATTCATTACTGATCAACCATCCTACTAGGTATCCTATTCAAAATGCTGTTGTAGATTATATATTGTTATAAATCAAGTAGGCTTGTTTTTTTTAAGTAACGAAGTGTGCGGTCAGGAGGCTCACCTGATGGTAAGTGATACGCCTTACCATGACATAGCGGCATTGAAGGAAACTGATAAACAGTTATTAATCTCCATCAATGTCGCACTGCGTGACAAAATATGCTAGGTCTCTTATACCCGGTAATTTCACTAGATAACTCAATAACTGCTAACTCGATAGCCTAGCGAATAGCGCGTTTGGCGACTATTCCGCAAGTTATGAAACTTTCGCATTACATAATTGACCGAATATATAGCTTGAGCCTCACCTCCTGACTGATAGCTATACTAGAGAAGGTTTACACTGGATTATTATAAACTCGAGAATTGATTTTGTCCATCTGTACTGCAATACTAATGTGGGGTTATAAAGTGTCTTCATTTGAGTTACATCTTGCCGATCAACAAAGTAAGAGATATATACAGTACCTGCGTCTTGTATCCCTTTCACCATCGGATACAAGACTCAGGCGAGCGAACCATCCTTACGTGGTTGACATTCCATATATCCGCACAGCAAAGGAATGGAACTTCTTGCCTCCTTATGTGTTCCCGATCATTACAACTGGCGTCTTCAAGGCAAGAGTGAATAGGCATGATCCATCCTCGGCCGCATCAGCACTTACCATCAGGTGAGATGGCGGTCAAATGTGTCGCAGTAGATGACAAAAATAGAGATTCTGATGAGAAAGGCGGAGGACCGGGGATGTCTGGCGCAAAATGGGGGGACCTATGTCCAGCAGTGGACTGCAATAGGTTGAAGAGAGAGAGAGAGAGATTCTGATCATTTGTCACTAACCATTAATAGGTATTCATAGTTAAAGAGATTACTGAAATCTATTTAAATTACGGTACGAAAAGCCCATTTTTTTACAGTCTATGCACACATGTAATCATCGGGGGGCCTGGTGACCCGTCATACAGGTATTCGAACCTATATGGGCACCAGTCTCCCACGAATGACAAATTGTTACACTATAAATGCTAGATCTGTATTTATTAATGTCATTTGTGGAGAGAAAATAAATGAACTTTTACTGTCATATTTATGCACAAATTGACTATTAACACTAGCCCTAACCACTAGGTTCATCACCAAGTTGGATTTTTATAATAACATCTCATATCTTGTTAAGATCAATAATGTATAAGATATACGGATAAAACAAATTATAAACGTGAAATAAATACTAATGATAATTTGAAAAATAATCCTCTGAATGGACCTGATCAGGTATTAAAAATCAGCTCCGATGTCTTTAGCACTTTGCTCCACTACTTTCCTACCGAGAACTTTCTGTTAGACTGTACCTTTGATTTAATGAACAAACTTTGATCGACGTTGAAAAGGGTAAGAGGTTGTTTGTCGGAAGGTAACGAGCTATTGTTAGAATTTCCCGAAGATGTTTTGTGTTTCAAATAACGCAAGTTTTTTGCCAGTACGAAAACTCTTTAATAAAGAAGGGAAATATTGTTTCTTTTAATAAATCGTGATATATATAAATATAAATACCCACTGACATTCACAAATGAGAGCTATCTAGCAATTTAGGCCAGAAGGTTTTATAATGGGTAATAGACTATTATCTTAGTTAATGCTAAGTATAACAATAATAGGGCTCAATGGTGTGGACTGTCGCCTTCCTACCGGGAGGGCTGGGGTTCAAATCCTGGCACGTACCAATGTGTTTTCGAATTTTCAAAAATATATGTACGTTATCCGACGCTCTTACGGTGAAGGAAAACATCGTGAGGAAACATTCATGCACGCCTGCGAAGAGGTTCGAAGGTTGTGCGTGAAGTCGTCCAACCCGCAATGGGCCCGCGTGGACGACTAAGGCCTAATCACCCCATACGGGTAGGCTCGTGCCCCTCGGTGGAGACGTTTAATGAGCTGATGATGATGATGCATACAAACACCCAACATATAATGTGGTTGTTTTTAAGGTTAAGGCATGTTAAAAAAATGTTTTATCAAAAAGTATTTGAGAAATACAATATTCTTAAGGTAAACATTCAAATACAAGGAAGGTTTCCCGGTGCTTGTTGAGGTGCCCACTCAGGTGACCTTATAATATTACCTTTTTAATTAATGGAACAGTACTTTTCTCACAAAGTATTACAACCGTTGTAGATTTTCACCATAAAATACCCTTCAGTATTTTCGACACTCAAAAGACTAGACTAATAACAAGAAGTTTCTACCTCCCTACCAAATCCTATCAGATAAAAACATTCGTTTTCGCTTAAGCTTGAATTTGCAAAAGTTAAATGACCTTTAGTTTTTCACAAAAAGCGAAAACACCCGAAAAATAATCCAGCAACACAAACCTCAGCTTACATTTACTTACAAAACTTACAGTTTAAAAAACATTACTTGCAAGTAAGCGATAAATATTAGTGATCCTTATATTATTATTTTTATTTTTTTTGCGATCTGTCGTTGTCTTTTTCTTCATGTTGTTTCTAATTGTAGATTGAATTATCCTATCTTCCATTAGTTTATGTATTTGTTTTATTATTTATTAGTTTATTATTATTGTTTAATATTTATTAGTTTATTGTATAATTATTTATGCAGTAATGTGTACTTAGTTTATGTAATATTGTTTTATAACTATGCATTTAGATTAAGTTTTGATTCGTTTTGCACTAGCCCGCTTACCTATAAATATTTTTCTTCTACCTAAAGGTTGCCTGGCAGAAATTGCTACCTTAGCAATAAGGCCGCCTACTTTGTACTTGTCTTTTGTTGTTACTTGTTGTATTGTATTTTTTTTTCTTATGTGCAATAAAGAATTTTTATCTTATCTTATCTTATCTTAGTACAAATAACGTCTTGATTCCGCCTAACTAGACGAAGCGACGGCTCTAAGTACGCCTAAGGGAACCTCGGCTTAGCTGCTCGGAAACAATACCCATGAGACGGTACGCGTTGTGTAGTGTACCAACATACCTGGAGAATCCATTTATATAAGTTATGTGGCGATTAGTCGATAAGTGTTTATTGCTCATGCTTGATTTGTAAAGAGTAATTACTGAGTTTCTTGCTGGATTCTTCTTTGTTGAAAACTACACTCCAAAGTGATAGATTGTAATTTACATTCATTAGCTGTGTTTATATTAGTTTAAAATTGAGTTCATAACTTAAATGACTGAATTGAATTTAGGTTCGCGACAAAGGTCAAGAAAAGTATATTATGGGATTAAAAAAAAACTATTTTCAGTCAGATTGCATATACAATTGAGGCATACTTAGCGGTTAAACAACCGGTAGTTTTATTTGTACTTTTCGATATGCTGAGTATTGTTTGGCGTGTACTCGTAAATGCAATAATATATTCCGTGTACTAATCTAGTACTAAATACCTCTTAACAAAGTTATTCTGACTTACAGTTTTAACAGCAAAGTCAAAGGTTTCCGATGTTTATTGCCAGCAATCCGAAATGGAGTAATCAATGTTGTTTGTGTCAAACATATACGAGAGCATTTCTCTTTGCATGTACGAAACGCTTTGGCGTAACTACTGGCAGAACAACGTGAGACCGTTTACCAGCTAAGTCACGTGAAAATGGCAGCCAAGGCTAGGATTTAACATGATTGTTTAATTGAATATTATGTATAATTGTAGTTTTAGTCTTTGTAAGTAATTTCATTAATTTATTTATTTATTTTAGGATTAATACTGGATTCATACATGTACTTTTGAGTAACTACATATTATGTCATACATCTTTAGGTAATTGTAAGGAGCAATACTACCTACGTCCTGAAATTCAAATAACAAAAAAAAACATCAAGATCGGTTTGTAAACGACAAAGATAAAAAAACTATATTATATGGTCGAAATGAGCAACCTCTTTTTTTGAAGTCGGTTAAAAATGCTAAAGTTTGTAAGCGACCATGTAAAATCACTTTTCCCTCTTCAACCTATCACAGTCGACTGTTGGATATAGGCCTCCCCTCCCCCCCATTTCACCCCAGGTATCCTGGATCTTAGCATTTCTCGTCCAGATTTTACCAGCGACCTTCTACAAGTCATCGGTAATTTTTTTGTCTTAAATAAAAGTAGCCTAAATGTTTCCTTGTTACATCAGCTACATGCCAAGGATGTCCTGACGAAATTGGTCCGGCCATTTTAGAGATTACGGACAGACAAAATAAAAATGTTTTTTGATATATGTATCGTATACTTGTTATTTTAATATAACAAATGGATACTCCAATTTTATGTCCATGTAAAAGATAACTACAAGTACGTGTACGTACTTATTATACTTTTACTAATTTCACAGTTCGCATTAAAGTTTATTTTCCATTTGTCACAGATTGGCGGAGACTACGGCAGTTGCAAGAACAAAGGCACTTATCAACTTTGATAGAAACCGGACGCATAGCACCTGCTACCTGATTAACTTACAGTTTAACTTGAGATATTATCAACTTGTCTCAAAATAAATAAGGGAACGTTACAAAATCGGTAGTTTTTATTACTCGCAATAAGAAGTATGATTTATAAAAATTGGAAATTATTTTATTGTTCATGAAAACACCTTCATTTATTATTTTTAACTGACTTCAAAATAGGAATACTCAATTCGACCGTAAAATATATTTTTTATGTTTGTTCGCGGATGTCTTCGTCGTATATGAATCGACTTTATTCATTATTTGTTGAAAAGAAGATACTGATGTGGTCCCATGATAAGGAAGTCAGTTTGGTGAAGGGAGAAATTGAGGGAACTTTCAATAGTCGTAGGTGACTCTGAGCAACTATTACTTCATTATATAAACACAACACTTAGGTACGAGTATATATTAAGTAAAAGAGGAGCGTCGGTGGCTTATTGTGTGCACTGTGCCTTCTGATCGGGAGGGTGCAGGTTCAAATCAGGGACGTTTATTGAGCTTATGATGATGAAGCCTATGTCCAGCAGTAGACTGCAACAGGTTGAAAAGAAAAGAGGATACGAAACCTCAAAATGGTTGCATCAGTTGTGATCCAGTGAACATTAAATATTTAATTAAAATTAATTTAATTAAAAATTTAATTAAAAATAACAACATTATGAATCACCACAAAATTTTAGTTGAAATTAAATCCCTTGTTTCAATATATTGGGTCGTCGTGCAAATAACCAAGATCTGTTTTAATTAAGTGTAGATTGTTCACCTAATTGATCTTACGAGTAGTTTCAATGTGAAGTTGTCGAGTACATATTACAAGGCATTTTCGACATTATTGTGTATTACTAAACCTCGAAGACGCATTTTAGTCCTTTTCTAATTACATAGGCGGTGTTTTCGTTTGAAATAGAAAATTAATTTATTTCGAGCCCGGAATTTTATTCAAATAACCTTTTTCGTTTTGTATTAGTAGAAATACAGAAAAATAACTGGATGTGTATAATTATTATTATTGTTAATTATTATTATTTATGGACTGACTTGTTGAATATAAGCAAATATTTCCACTTACCATCGGATAAGTGTACTACTTTTTTGCTTTCTTTACAAAACACGTAATGAAAACAGTTCCCGCGAGACACACACAAAAAGATCCACACCTATTCCTATTTTCAATGTATGGTATAAACTACGACAGTACTTAAAGTTAAACTTAAGTTTCGAAACTGCAAATGAGCCCAATGAGATGGCGAGCCTTGGAGAACTAATTGCGCGTATTTACAGGGCCTTTGGAAATTCATTGGAGTTGCAAATTTGGCAATCTTACTGTTAGCACGAATCTTATTCGGATGCAAGCGGGGTCTTACTATTTAATTACCATAATAACAATTACGAATCACTAGTTGAATTGCTGTTTGGAATAATTGTTGGGACAGCTGCTATTACACTACACCAAAGGTTCCAGGTTCGATGTCGGAGTAATATTTTTTTAATTTACAATGATTGTTAAATGCGGGATATCGACGTTCAGTAGTGAACTGCGATAGGTTGAAACACAATGTCTGTTATTACCGTTTAATCGAAAATGTTACGCAGGTCATCAAAATAAAATACAAAACAACTAGCATTAGTGTGTTACTATTAAGAGATGAACGCCAAAACATCAAGCATATCATTGCAGTGTTACCGAACATTTTACCTAAAACTTATCGCTTAAAAACACCTGATTGCTAATTAATAATAAAAGTACAATAATTAACTATACTAATGATGTTAAAAAAATATTTAGCCATAGTTCGCTCACACAAATTGCTTGAAAGATACTGGAAAACGTATGAATAAGATCGTAAGACAATTATTAAATAGGATTAATAATGATAAGCGTAGCGTATGTACAAACACACGGACAACTTGTTTAAAGTGAATGGTAGCTGATGGTTATTGATTGCTACAGATCGATTAGAAAAAAGTTATTACGAGGCCTTCATTTACTAATATTAGTATTACATTTTGATACGATAAAGACATTTTTATATGGCTATAAATACTCAAACCCTATTTCAGAACAAAATTATTGTCATACTAGGTAACTCGGTACTGAGTCGTCTAGGTAGGTACCACCGCTATGCCAGATATTGATATAGGAGTATTATGCACTTTTGTGTTTCGGAATGAGGGCACTATTATGTAGCTAGTAAAATTATCGAGTATAAGAGACGCTTCATCTGTCTTATCAGGTGACGGGCGCAGTGCGGCATTGATGGAGGATAATAACTGTCCGTCAGTTGTTGGTCTCCTTCAATGATATGGTCAGGCGTGTCACTTACCATCAGGTGAGCATTCAGACTGTGCTGGTACACATATAACAGAAAAAAAGGAACATAATGTCAGAACATACTCAATGACATAAAATGATAATAAATCACAGTTTCTTTCTCGCAAGGTCGAAACTAATGTTTCATCAAAACCATTATTACTTTTGATTAGACAACCGAACATTCCATAGCCCAAGAGTCGTTGCAGATCAAGGCGTAAACGCGTCGAAACTATTTAGCGAGACTAGTCTCCATCAAAGGTTCCTTTACTCAGCAATGACAGTAAATTGTTGGAGGGTAATGAAACAAAGACGCCCCCTAGGGAGGCATAACTTCGACCCAGCCGCGGGCTTAATCGGAAGTGAAACGGAGGACACGGGAACGAAGCGTGAGAAATTTATTCCTACGGAGCTGTTTAATATTTAAACTTACGCCGCGCTGAGACTTGGCTTTTTGAGGAGGAAAAAAGTTTATTTGTCAACAAGACTTTTTTGACAAAGACTGCGAATTGATTACGAAAACAAGATACAATACAAAAATGGGGATGACAATATTGTCAATATAAAATAAAAAATGTGATAGATTAATATTTAACTAGTTGTTCCCGCGGTTTTACTCGCGTTATAAGATTATATTTTTCCAGTAAAACAACCTAAATACGTTAAGACACGGCCGGTGGTAAAACGTTGCTTTATTTTTTAAAAATAAATATTATTGTCGAAAATAGGATTTTTTTATCACATAAACTATTTGACAAAAGAACCGTTTCAGAGTTTACCAGGAACAAATAGACAGACAGAAAGACAAAAATTGACAAGAGTGTTATATCAATATTATAAACAGATACTCCAATTTCTTTTCTGTAATATATTTTATAAGTAACAAAACAAGTGGTTTACTTAATAATAATTATATTGTCTGCACATGACAGATGCGAAGTTGAAGGAAGCCAATAACAATAGAAAGTAATTATAATTGCGTTCACTGCTTGGCGTCCGAGAGATATATTTGAAACCCAGACCAAGGTCCTCGCGATACAAAACGGACGAGATTCTAGCGACTAACTAGCACGCACTAAATTCAACCGAATCTATGTTGACATAGTAATTTCACTATAGGGCCCTGCACAAATTCGTTGTTTGTAGTAGTTCATTAGTTATATTTTGTGTGTTATACTCGTATAATATGTATTTGTATTATTTTTAAACTGCCATGCTTATATTAAGGAGCACCGAAACTTTCTAGAATCTATTTTTCCTCAGAAGTACTATATGGACTTATAAAAACAAGAAGGTAAAAAATGTTTTATCCAGGTAATTAAGTCTCCTTAACAAACACTGGACGTCTCTTTAATATGACAAGGAATAGTCACACGTGAAGCACTATTGTAAATACATAAATATTGTACATAAAAATACCCAGACCAATACAAACAAACATATTCATCACACAAATGTTTTTACTGTACGGGGATCGAACCCGAAACCCTTAGTGTAGTAGCTGCCGTCTCAACCATTACACCAGATGGGTCTTTGTACAACGAAACCGTCCAGTCATCGAGTAACCATCAATGCATGGTAATACAAGTCGTTATAGACCGTAACAGTGGACTAGTGCGATGAGTCGATAAATATCGATCGGTGTTGACACCGACCCTGTAGTAGTGATGTCGCACTATCGATACTTTCACTGTCGATAGTGGCCCTCAAAAATCAGAATATCGATACTATCGCTCAAATCAAATTAAGGTTATAACTTGTAATACTTTCGATACAATATTTGTTAGTGACGAGTTAACTATCGATACACTTGATGTCATTGAATGTTTCTTAGTTTTCAATTTTCATTTCCATTTTCAGTTTTGGTTTAAACAGCTTTACTGCTTAAGAAAGAATGGAATATCAATGAATTTTAAACAATAGTATCGAATATTTTGTTTATAGTATTGGTTGTATTTCATTTAGGAGGGACAATAATATGGATTGTATACTATTGCTAGTATATTCTCCGTGTTACCAATTCTAATAAAATTTAGTATAATTTTGCGTTGGTGGCTCAGTGGTGTGATACGCTCTTACAGTGAAGCAAAATATCGTGAGAAACTGCGTATACTTGTACCTATAAAAAGATTCGAAGGTTGTGCGTGAAGTTGGCCAATCCGTATTAGGCCCACGTGGACGACTAAGGCCTATTCACCTGTGCGCGAAGTCGGCTAAACCACACTAGGCCCGCGTGGACGACTAAGACACCCTTAAGGGTAAGCTCGTGCCCTCAGTGGGACGTATAATGAGTTTCTGATGATGATAACCAATACTTATTTTTTTATTATTTATTCAACAACAACAACATGGAGTTATAAATACATATGCACTTACAATCTAAATTCACAAAATAGATTATTATATGTAAATACAACTAACTACTATTTATAGTATCGATTGTATCGACACCATCGATAGTCTATTGATGATATTGAATTGAATCCATCGAAAGACTATCGATAGTCGCCTGTTGATCGGCATCACTACCCGGTAGTGGGTAATGACATCATACGTACAATTGAATGAACTCGTAAAGGTACATAATGGCCTATGTGGTGTAGTTCGTTGAGACGTTGGCTTTTACACCGTGGGTAACGGGTTCGATCCCCGGTCTGTACCCATGTTTGTGTGAACATGTCTGTTTGTATTGGTCTGGATGTTTTCCATGTATGTATTTACAAAAAAATATATAAGTATGTTGATCCGTTGTTTAGTACCCATATTACAGGCTCATGCTTACTTAGTTTGGGCTAGATGGCGCTGTGTGTGTATCAGTGGATTGTAATAACATCAAAGATAACCCTAAATATTACGGTCGTAATGATATCGTAATGTCATATAAAGTAGTAGGATTAAGGCATTGAACTTTTAAACGGTCGCTAGTTCATAAAAGGCGATAAAAAAACATTTCGTATGATGTTTCCCAGTATGAAAATTGAAGGCTGAAGTACCTGATTGTTTGCAGGATAGGCGCCAGGAGGGGGTCATAGTAGTAGTTAAGAACTTACAAAGTATTTTGTTAATGTACGTTAGTATAGTGCTTAAAATACCTCAGGGGGCCCATGACCCTCCCCTGGATCCGCCGTTGATTGTTTGTACGCATAATGAAAGTCTTAGTCTTTTCCAGTTTCGTTAAGACACCGAAGGCTGAAAGAATTATCTGAAAGAAGGAAATCAGTGCTTCGGAGGCACTTTAAATCATTTTGTCACGATTACTAAGTAGTATTGTAGTCATTAATACATTGGATCCGCGTGGTGTATTTCGGACCAATTTCCCCATAGCTATATTGTGCTTCATGAATGACAACAAAACAAGTTAACAAAATAAAATTTAATCTCCTTTGATCATGGAATCTAGTTAATGCTAAATATGTCATTTCAAACTTACAAATTAGCACACTTTAACAAATAGCGTATCTCTTCAACCTATCGCAGTCCACTGCTGACATAGTCTCACCATAATAGCGTATGCTGCTAATTAATTGTAAAATGAAGCGTAGCGCCCTAATTCTAAATTTATGGTAAAATCAACAACACCGTGTGACTAATTAGTGAATATTTATTATTGTTCCACTAAAATATGGTTTGACAAATTAGCATGCTCATATTAAATGCGTATATCCAATCAACCCGCAATACTGGAGTTTTGTGGGTTTGCTTACGAATAATTGACGGTGCTTTAATTAATCGTTGTTAATTATGGATGCATCACAGTTATCCGTTCATTGAGGGGAATAATTATTTTCATTGGCCGTGTTGAGTGTTTAATCAGACAATTTTGTAATTATTTTATTGAAATTAAATCTTAAATTAACTTAAAACCCTACAATGCTTTAATTTATAAATATGTTTCATAGGTTTGTTTGAATTTATTCTGATATAGGGTAGACTTCAATCTTTAAATAAAAAAGAAAAATTGGTAAATAATTGTAAGAAATATTTTTTTCTACAGTTATTTTTTCAATTTAAATGATTCTACCATAGGTTCAAGAAACTCGTGTCGTTACTTAATTATAACAACTCTACTTTGGGGTTGAGAGGAAACCAAAATTCAAAATAAATAAATCCACTCTGGACCCTCAAGGGCCGAGGTCGGACTATGTTTGGGGTCTAGTAGACACTTAATTTCTGGTGGCCGATGGTCTAAATCTGGGAAAAAGTCACTTTATGTGACGGTTTTTCCCACATACGGACGGACTTACAAGAGACAGGTGTTCATCAGACGTAAATGATAATATCTTTAAACGTCTAAATCCATTCTAAACTTTAATAGGACTTAGTAATAGGGATATTGATTCACAGATTAATTGAGATTCGTTTTTGATCCATAATGACTTCTTTTCGATAATTTCCATTTGACTTCAAAAAAGTTTGACGTCTTGGATTATAAACTCACGCATTTTCGGTACATTTAAAAAGATCCTTTACGTTTGATAGTGAGAGGTATTATGTTCATAATAAATTACGACATTTCGTGTAATTGTCCAGACGTCGGCTGCTACACAAAGGGTTCCGGGTTCGATCTCCGGCATACAAACATTTGTGTGCATGAACATGTCTGTTGTAATGGTCTTGTGTTTACTATGTATAAAATGTATTTACAAAAAAATATATAAGTATGTTTATCCGTTGTTTAGTACACATACAGGTTTCACGCTTAACTTGGGGCTAGGTGGAGCTGTGTGAATAGCAGTGGCTATTTATTATTATTTTTATAATTACCGTGTCTGATTTTATTCCTAACCCAATCAACATTGGTTTTTTCTCGCAAAATGCACAATGGATACAGTCGCCAAAGTGGTCCTCTTCGCTCAAGGCCTAAGTCAAGCAGCCACAAGGGTCATCTATCGATGGGTGTGAATTTTCAAAGACCAACATTCCTGAGAGCTTCATTGAAACGAGTTCGTATAATATAAACCGGTGCTTGTACAAAATCAATAAGTTATAAGCTGATTTGTCTCAGAAATGTCGTTTGACTGGATTCAAAGGTATATTTCAAGTTAAGAGCAAGTAATTTTGTTCTTCAGTCGTTTGTTTCTCAGATTTATGACGGCATAAGACGCTTAAGTTTGTACTCTGTGTAATGATATAATAGATCTAGCAAACTTTGAGCAGAGGTTATACTTAACAAACTTAGGGTAAGTGAGATCAGAGTAAACAGCTATATACTTTATGAATGCTTTGTGTAGTACCGTATCGAACTTTTTTACCTGGGGATCGAACCTGGATGCCTTGGTGTAAGATTTGATCTCTTAACCGTTATTAGACGTCCCATATTATACCTTTTCTATAATGTTTAACAAACAACATTAATATTCATGTATACACTGTTCTAGCTATATGGTACCAGCATTATCTGTGTAGCTAACGATTGCAAAACATACCTTTTTTATAAATAAATGATTAAAGTGCATGACTGGGCACTTATTACAAAGATATTAAGGTCAACCACTCAACAGTACAGTCCACTCACCCCTATCAAAAGAATTACAAAAGTACGCCGAAAATCACCCAAGTACGCTGAACGAATACGAAATCTATAAAATACGGAATGAAAAATCGCGAGGAACGTGGCATGTTAGAGCGACAACTCGCAACTGTTTCAACTTAAAAATGCTAACCAAATAAGTGAGTTCAATATTTAAGTTTTAAATTAAGGACTTTCATCAAGATAACTTTTCTGCCAGTATTCCTGAAACCATTAAGTCTGATAGTTATTTCGTCTGTTGCAATTAAAAGGTTAGACCTTATTTTTGTTGTGGAATAACTTTTGTTTTTATAATGATTACTTCAGCTCTAAACAATGACAATCGGTTTCCTCACAGTTACAGTTATTTATATATATTCGAATAAATGTGAATAATTGTATTATATACGAGATTTTTTTATTTCATTAGTTGTTGATCCTAACCTACCTTAATATTATAACAAAAGGTTATGTATACACATACATGATTTCACATGAGAGAGATTACATAGGATAATTAGAAGTATTAGCATACTGAAATTAATTAAATACATAAGAGTAGCACGTTAAGCGAAATCGCAAAAGAGTTTCGTTTTTATAAAAAAACCTGTGTTTATAAGTGGTTCCTCGATTGTCAATTTGCGATAGTTTACTTTCGGTAGAGGAAAGGAGCTGGATAAGAAGGCGACCGGAATATCTGGCACACAAGGGGACACTGTGAATGTGATCAGCGGCAACTTGTCGAACTTTTTGCCAGTGCGACAAAATTGTGGAATCATTCCCAACTGAAATTCCGGGGCGAGTTTCAAGAAGAGAGCGTATTCTAACTTAACTGGCAACATATTTCTTCATGATGATGGCTATTAAGAGGGGGGATGATGCAATCCTAAACAACTCATTGCATTGGAGAGACAAAGCCAAAAAGAGGCCACTCCCTGGTCATCCACCTCAACATCTGCACCTTAAAGAAGTGCATCGGTGGTGGCCACATGGACATCGTAATTGTATTAATTTTAAGTTCTAATTGTAATGAATGAAGAGTAAGACTTAAATATGTAAGAGTTATTGCTACTATTATTATATAAAACAGAGAGAGAGAGTATTATGATGTTATTTATTCCCTTAATTTTATATTATTCACCCCCTACTTTACCTAATGTAAATATTTAGTTATTTTAATTCTGACTGTTATCCATTCCCCCTTTAACCAATTCTTTTGCCTCATGCGCGGAGCACTAACATAATATTATAATAATTAAATTACAAAATAATCTTAAACTAAAAAGATTACGGACCATGAGTCTGTAGATGTAATTTTATTAATAAAAAAAAAACATATTTCTTTCTGGTATTGTAAGTGTACATGGGCTACGGTCATTACCATCAGATGAGTCTGCTCGTTTACCGCTGTTACGGACTTTTGGTTGACTGGCCAGTAAGACTATGACTAGAATTCGATGAACAAAATAGACTGACGATTCGACTGACTACAACAGAGGACTGCTGACCTATGTATTTTCTAATAATAAAAGACCAAGATCGCAGTCTGTTTTCTTTACATAAACTTACGAGATACACAATCTCACTCAAAAAGTGTCCGCGACTAAAGTCTGCCCATCGCGTCTGTTCGTCAGAACTTTCATTCATTATCTCTTTTTTCGCTACTTGTCATAGTGACATAGTAGTATGCTCGTGCTTTTGATTTTGTACCCTTTTAATAACGCTTTAAGATCAAAATTTAAATGAATAATTTCATGTCATAAATATAACAATGAATCAACGTATGTGACAAGCGGCTCGACCTTTTCGATTGATATTTT
>PQWD01000297.1:175910-186370 GCA_019425675.1 Leucinodes orbonalis | reverse complement strand
CATTTTTTTTGTAAATATATACATATTACATATAGAAAACACCAAACTCGAAACATTATTGTTTAGAATTTTTCATATTATGTTCTGGTTCGTTATTTTTCCATATATGTGCCGTAGGCGTAAGCAACTTCGTTACACCGTTAGGTACATAAGATTTCTTTTTCTCGCCTAAAAATGTTTGGAAAAGGCGCAGTGGAGCAAAAACACACATTTACTAGCACCTCGAATGCGGTGCGCCAATCTCGATTCTATTTTATCGAGACTAGAGTTGCAATTGGACCGGGAAAATGCTTGTAATGTTGATTGTATGGCGTTGGATATTCAACAGACGCGTAGAAATAACACTTATATAAGCAAGACACGGGAGAATCTTACGCTATTCAATCTAGAGCGAATTAAGAGAGGAACGTTCTACGTGAACTATTTATTAAGGGCAGGCCATAGAAATAGAGATCGGAATCGATTTGCGGGAACTGATCTAGAAACGTATGGCATACGATTTTATACTTGGAGCCAATTTCAGACTGAAATTATTGATTAATTAGTAAGTTTTTAACAAGGTGGTAGACTTGATACTGAGTTGTCTAATTAGGTACCGCCGCAGTGCTAGTTATCGTCTTGTCAAATAGAAGTGTTTTGCACTTCTGTGTTTAGGTTTGACGGCAAAATTACTGTAGCTAGTAAAATTACCGGGTATAAGAAACCGGAGACAACAGATTGTAGCTGTTGTCTCGAATGTCGGGCGCAGTGCGGCATTGATGGAGAATATTAACTGATCTTGGTCTCCTTCAATCCCACTCTGTCGTGGTTAGGCGTATCGCTTACTGTCAAGTGAGCGTCCTGACCGTCTTGTACACTAACAATATAAGAAAAGCGTTAAAAATATATGATAAATAAATTAGCGTGCTGACTGACTTCTGCACTAAGTATATAATCCTGTGTTATAAAACTGTGCTCTTACTACCTTGGGCATCAAATATCAATAAATATACCACTGACATTCACACAGTGCTATCAAGCCCAGAATTAGCCTGTAATACGGGTACTTAAAAAACGGGTATATATTTATATATTTTTCTCCATATATACATAGAAAACACCCAGACCAATACAAACAGACACGTTCATGCACCGCAGTTTGTAATGCCCGAGTATCGAGCCCGAACCCTTGATTATAGCGACGTCTCAACCATTACACCAGATGGGTCATCTTATATTACAATAGCCCAAAATCACTTGCTCTATGGCCAAACTTCCAAGGTAATATGATAGAAGTTTCTCTTATAAGGGACTCGGGTAATTAATCACAAACTTCGACCGCATTTATTCATCACGAACACAATATCTGTGGCGAAGGTATCTGGTTTCATTTTTATCGCAGTGCATGTGTGGATTTCTTTGTGCTAAGATTTCTATCATTAAAATCTGCATGTAATGTCCCACTGAAGGGCACAGGCTTTTATCTATATATTTATATAAGATAATAAATAAATACGACGGCTGCCTTTTCAGTCGTGTTGTTAGCGAACCTTTCGCGATTATTAAAAAAAAATATGCCATTTTCACCTTTTTGAATTTAGAATTCGAAAATAAAGAATGTTTTCAGATAGGATGTAGTCTTAGATTAAGCATGTACTAGATGTAGTCATAAGACGTTGCCGCTCTTATATCATTGTAATGCAATACACGTCATGTATCTTTGTCTATCACACGAATCCTAGTTACGAGTAGAAGAGACGGTTGATAGACGTTTGACAACTCTGACGTCGTGTCATTTTGTGGCCTCCAAAGAGGCCAAAACATTACGAGCTGTCGTGCAAATTTTTCACAAAGTGTCATAATTTTAATAAATATTTTGAAAAGAAATAAGTAAACGTAGAAAAATGTCGTGTTCTGCGGTAAATTGTTCTTCAAGAACCACCAAAGGAGGAGTAAAAGACCCGGAATTATCATTTCATAAGTAAATATTTGACGACATTTTCATTCATATTACGTAGTTGTAATGAGACTTATGGATAAAAAACATGTAGTAGTAGACTTTAAATAATGTTAGACATACATTAGCTTGTATTAATTGTAGAAATTACGTCTAAAACAATTAATATTATGCATGAAAATTTAAGGATGTTACATAGTGATGTACTCAACATAGAATTTAATTCCATCGATAGTATTTCTTTAACAGTTTCTTTTATACAATTATTGAATTTTTAGGTTCCGAAATGTCCAAATCAGAGAAGAATGGTAAAAGTGTAAGAAGTAGTAAGGCGTGAAAACTGGGAGCCTACGAAGAACTCCAGGCTTTGCTCAAAACATTTTGAGCAATCCTGTTTCATCGTAGGCTTATCAATAAAAAAACTGAAATCCGATGCAGTACCAACCATTTTTGAAGGATATCCTGGATATTATCAACCTGTTAGTTATTTTTACTATTTAGACCCTTTTATGCGAGTCTTTTCTGTATAACTGGTTAGAGAAAGTAAGTTTTTTGTTTTCTTTAGATAGAAATAAATCTGTTTCTATACTATATATTTTAAAGTTTAAATTGGAATAGCATGACAATAAAAAGCGTACCGATAATGAAGTATGTTGTTTAAAGGCATACAAATAAAGTTCCTTTACAACAAACTACTGAGTGACAGATCTATCCGATCTGTCAGATTTTGTTCCACAAATCGTCGTGGGACTTCTTTCGTGAAACAGACTTTATGTAGAAACTTACACAATCACAAAGAGAATGGCGATTCGCGTAGTTCAAATATTAGAGAAAAAGTCAAACTTGTTAATATTATAAAAGATATTTTATTAATTTCACATAGTTGGAAATCATGTTTTTTGAGGAAATGCTGACTCACTGTGATATCTGATTAAGGACAAAAACAATTGCAAATTGATAATGGCCATTGAATAACTACTTACTGAGTTTCTTGCCAGAGTCTTCTTAATATAATCAAATCTTTGAACCGGTGTGGTAGATTCAAAATACTTTTTAATTTCTTTTTAGGGTTCCGTAGTCAAACAGCAAAAAACAGAACCCTTATAGATTCGTCATGTCTGTATGTTTGTCCGAATATCACAAACTTTTCTCAGAAAATTTAAAAACTATAAAATATTGTTATAATTTTCAAGAACATATTTGTGTTCTGTAATCCACATTATAATTTTAACAAAAAACATGAAAAAAAAATGTTTTTAGGTCGCATATTTTAAACTGAAACTTTTTTTTCATGATACCCACTATTGTGGGTTATCAATGTAGGTATGTATGGGTCTTTAAAAATGATAATGAGGCTTTCAGTATATATTTTTTAAATAAAATAATTTTTAAGTTTGAGTTTGTGAGTGTTATTTAAAATTTGTTATTTTACCGTAAAAATATATTGTCTATTTAATACCTACCAATAATATTTTGTTTTATTTGTTCCAACATCATCTAATTTTTAACCCAGGAAGACCAAACTTCAAAATATTTGCGTATAAAATTTATTATGGTAACGCTTTATTTTTAATTTTTGTTGTAGATAAAATTAACAGCGTTGCTGTATCTGACTCCATGTTATTTTTAACACAATTTATAATCATCTAATTCTGCAGGTGCGACGACGACGCCCGGCTTAATTCTAGCAATATGTTCGATACCAAGGTCACATCCCTAGTGACGCACACTAATACAAATCTGTAACTGCACACTAACAAAAATTAGACACCGCCTTTCAATATACAGTCTGTCTACCTCATAATATGTCTATGGTTGTAGGTATATTTATAGTATCGACTATTCAAAGGTGACAAGTCGGGGGTAAAGATAGGAATATCAATTTTTCAAACTTTCAAAGGTTTATCGTGACTTTAGTGCTTTGAGGAGATCGAAAACAATAAATGGAAATACTCTATAAGTGGTCAATACTCATTTCAAACGACACAACTTTAAAGGTTGCCTTACGTATTCAGTGACAATCACACAGCGCAATCTAGCTCCAAACTAAAAAAGCCCGTAATATGGTACTGAACAACACATAAACATCATCATCATCGGCCCATTAATCGTCCCCACCGAGGGCACGAGCCTACCGTATAGGGTGATTAGGCCTTAGCCGTTCACACGGACCCAGTGCGGCTTGGACGACTTCACCAGCAAACTTGGAATCTCTTCGCAGGCGTTTGCAGGTTTTCTCAATGATTCCTTCACCGTAAGAGCGTCGGATTACGTACATATATTTTTCGAAATACATAGGTACGTGGCGGATCTGAACCTCATGCTCTCCCGGTAGGGAGTAACAGACTTATTAATTTTTAAATATTCTAAAAATATAGCATTTTTATACGACCGGCTCTCCAACTAGATGTTATTTATCACGCAGAACACACACGAGTTCCATTGACTAGTTAACTAGTTTTTTGTTTAAAAAGACTATAGTCATGTCATAAGTTTCAAAACGAGCAGTTAGATAACATACAGGTTCGTTTTTAAAACTGAGTACCTACTGTCAACACAATCATTCACATTTTTACTTACTTAAACTTGCCATCATGCAATTACGCATTTAAACACGCAATAATAGGTACGTTTTATATTCAATACACAAAAAGTGTCTAGTATTGTAAGTTGTAAGCGATGATTTTGTACCACTGCGCGAGCTGGGGTCGTGGTACGAATCTTACGGGAAGATCACATAGTTATGTCACGTTTGCGATCGGTTCCAGTTTAGTTAGGAAATGAAAGGCTGAAACACCTGATTGTCTGAAAAGGAAGATCATTCCGTCATTATCAAAAGTTTTATAAAAACGTCGGATAACGTACATGCTCGAATAATTTCGAAATTCGGAAACAAACGTGGCTGGATTTGTACCTCAGACCTACCGGGTAACAGTCCACACCATTGAGCAACCGACGCTCTTCTATGAAAAAAAAATATGCTTCGAGCACAAAAGCGTTCTAGGGTGAACTCGAACATCAGCTTAGGGCATTGGGTGTTAGGCAGTAGCGTGCACAGAGATAATGAGTATGTAAAGTGAGTGACACTTATTCCAAAAACAATAAATAAATTCAATTTTTGTCACATTGACTGCTGTTGAGGACAGCAGATCGCCTATGGTTCCAAATCTGTAGAGGGAAATGGGCCAATACGTGGGAATCATTTAATTAATATATTCGGGATTTTCCAGGTTGTCTGGACGCACTGGGTATGCACTGCTTAGTTACATATATGGGGTGCATGCCATGGTGCTAGATAATAGCAAAGTTTGGTGGTATTACTGTCAAATTTCAAGCCAAAGCTATTCAAATATTACTTGTAGATACTAAGATTTACAAACTAAAATACATTTACAAATAGTACACAATACAATACGCAAAGACAGCCGTTAATTCAACAAAGTCCTAAAAATCCTCGGCACAGTGTACACAAAGCATGCGCGCGCCGGACTGTCGTCCTTACACGTCCGGGACAAGTTTGACTGATGCACACACCGCTTGTTTTGCGCTTAGAGGAACCAAAGTAAATTGAGACGATAAGTTTACAAGATGCTTTCGAGTATTAAATTGATTGCATGCGAATGTGTAAAATACTCAACCGTATTATTATTATATAATTACTATGTATCATTAAACCCAAGAACGCACATTTTTTTTTCACTCTTTCTCTCACACACACAAATACACACGCACACATACACACACACTATCGTAGTAACACTCAGATATACAATGACTAACGAAGAAACGTCAGTCCGAGCCGCATGTAAAAACGTATAGTGATTGTAGGCTTTAGAATTTAAATTTGACGCGTCATAGAAAGAGTACAAAATCAAAAGCACGGGCATACTACTATGTCAATAAACATGTAGCGTGCGACGCGATTATGAATTGTGCCCAACTGACGCGATGGGCAGACTTTGCCGCGGACACTTTTTGAGTGGTGTGCATCTTGTTTATTGTTGATTTAAGAGTATATAGAATAAAATTATAAATCGCATGCGATGAAACAACGTGCAGTCGTTCATTCAACAAAGCTCCGAAAATCCTCGGGGTGTAGTGTGTCCGCAAAGCACGCGAGCGCCGGTCCGAGCGGCATCCATACACTTCCGGGACAAGCTTGACTGATGAACGTCCCGCTTGCTTTGCTCTAAAAGGGCGATAGTAAATCGTGATGATAAGTTTACAAGATGTTTTGGAGTATTAAACTGTTTGCTTTGCGAATGTATGGAATATTCAACCATACTGGGTGCGTCATCAAATAGGTATCATAAATTCCATTAAGACCCATGGAAACAGTTTTAAATTCACACACACATACACACACTCAAAATACATAGTACATACAGAGATTTTAAGAATAAAATATAAATCGCATGCGATGTAACAAGCAGGCAGTCGTTCATTCACAAAGCTCTCAAAATCCTCGGGGTGTAGTTGTCCGCAAAGCACGCGAGCGCCCGGTTTGTCCGAGCGGCATCCTTACACGTCCGGGACAAGCTTGACTGATGAACGTCCCGCTTGCTTTGCTCTTAAAGGGCGATAGTAAATCGTGATGATAGTTTCCAAGATGCTTTGGATTATTAAACTGTTTGCTTTGCGATTATATGGAATACTCAACCGTATTGGGTGCGCCATCAAATAGATATCGTAAATTCCATTCGGGCCATGGAAAGCAGTTTTAAATTCAAACACACATACACACTAACAAGCACTCACGTACGCATGATCGCATTCATACACAGACACGCACTCAAAAATACACGTACATACCGAGATTTAAATATCAAACCCTAAAGTACTTTCATACAATAAAGTTATAAATTGCATGCGATGTAACAAGCAAAACAGTCGTTCATTCAACAAAGCTCCGAAAATCCTTGGGGTGTAGTGTGTCTGCAAAGCACGCCAGCGCCCGACTGTCGAGCGGCATCCATACACGTCGGACCGAGCTGATGTGCACACCCCACTTGCTACTCTTAGAGGAACGAAGTAATCGAGATGATAACTTTAAGGGACGCTCCACGTTTTTTTTATCTTCTATAGACGGCCATTTGACCGTCATCTCCTGATGTAGGTGATGATGCGGCCGAGGATGGATCGGGCCCGTCTAGAACAGCCTATTCATCTTGCCTTGAAGACGGCCAGGTTGTAATGATTTTTTAATTATAGGCCATACGACGTATATTGAGCCGCCATTTCCCGAAACCTGTGAGCGTGATTTAGTTTATCATAAATAATAATAAATAAAAGAGCGTCGGTGGCTCAATGGTTAGACTGTTGCCTTCATACCGGGGGCTGAGGTTCAAATCCCGACACGTACCAATGTATTTTCTATTTTTATCTAAAGTTCGTTTATTCGACGCCCTTACGGTGAAGGAAACATCGTGAGGAACCTGTGCACGCCAGTGAAGAGGTTCAAAAGTTGTGGTGTCCCAATCCGCACTGGGCTGGCGTGGACGACTAAGGCTATAACCCGTTATAGTTAGGCTCGTGCCCCTTGATGGGGACGTATAATGTGTTTTAAAATGAGGGAATTAATGCCCTGGTGATAGTAAATAGTTCTTATTTATTATATTATCTAGGTACTAACTAAAAGATTAAAATATTTACAGAAATCAAGATGGCCGTTCGTCCGCTGCATTTTGCCGTGTTCGCGTGCTGTAAATGGCCGCGATCAGAGCCGAAGCCGATATCGCCGGAAATGCGACGTCCTTAATCAGGTTACGGCATGCGACAAATGCGGTGGATCTGACAAACTTTACGACCGCTGCGGATCTACGGAGGTTTCGGTAGATCGTATCTGTTGAGGTAAAAGCTTGGAATATAGACGTTTTGCGACTCCGGTACTCGCGTAAGATGTTTTCTACATGTTGAATTATAATTTTTATTTTCCCATGAAAAATACCTAAATACAATTATGTTTAAAGTATAGATTCGTAATATGCTCACAAAACAATCGTAAAAAGTGTTCCGAATGCAACGACAGCACACATACACATATTTCTAATCAGCGTACATTTACCTAAACAAAAGCCTACAAACTGTATTCTCTTTGGCGGTTCGTTTTTGAGGCACGGGTGGCGTATCTACCTTTATATATATAGAATATCATTGCTTAAATGTTCTCGGTGACTTCAAATTCTTTGTTACTATCACTACTTGGACCTGTAACCCCAATTCTAGCAGCATTTTAAACTCAACGTCTATACCGTACAGGCAGTTAAAATATCTAAACAGCCATTTTGGTTTCTTACGACAAATAATAGCATCGTATTTCCAATAGTTTCGCTTCTGTAAGTCAAAACATTTCTATTTGACATCATTAATCTTTTTCGCGTTCACTTGATCATCGCCTCTTTGTAGTCATGCGAATCTTTGACTCTGTGTGACAGATGCTGCTTTGATAAATCAAGTACAAAAGAACTGTTTGTGTTGTCCTCCTTTATATACATATTTAGAGTTAGCAATACATTCAGTGAAGTGGGAAATTATGGAGTTATGCTTTAATAATAAGATAAAAAGTAAAAAAATAATGAATAAATATCCACTGACATTCACACAGCGCCATCTAACCCCAAGTTAAGCGAGAGCCTGTATTATGGGTACTCAACAACGGATAAACATACTTTTTTTTTGTAAATACATACATATTATACATAGAAAACACCGAGACCATTACAAACAGACATGTTCATGCACACAAATGTTTGTACTGCCCGGGGATCGAAAACGGAACCCTTGGTGAAGCTGCCGACATCTCAATCGCTACACCAAATGGGTCGTCAGTACCTACCAAATAGCACGAATTCCGTCCGGCTCGGTGGAAATTGGACTTGACAAAGGTTGCTGGTGGGAGCTGTATGAAAAAAGCAAAGGATCGGGATATCTGGCGCCATTTTGCGAGAGATTTATGTCCAGCAGGGGACTCCGATAGGTTGGAAGATAGAGTCATCAGGCTCGATATAAAAAGTGCCAGGCTCTTCAACTACAACAATATCCACTGTGAGCCACAATGTTGAAGAAGATAAAATAAATTCTTAGTGACACTTCTGGTGTCTCCGTTGTTCATGGGAGGCGATGATCACTTTCCATCAGGTGACTCTCTAGCTCGTTTGCTCCCTATGAAATAAAAAAGCCCGTTATAAACAACGGATGAACTGTGACAAAAAGACATGTCCATGTACCCAATGTACTGCCCGGAGATCGAATCCGAAACCCTTGGTGTAGTAGCCGACGTCTCAACCAATTACACCACATGAGTCGTCAATGAAAACATATTGTTTTGTTTTTTATAAAGACATTTCCATCATATTATTACTCATTGAACCAATATAATTTAATGCTAGAATATCATGGCAAATCTAAATCTTTGTTTACTCAAAGTACACATCGCCCTAGGTTGGGCGGCGTATTCTACAGAACTCTCGCAAAGATAAATCTTTACACACGCTCTTCCTTCCTTTAGTTCCCGAAGTGGATAGCGAATAGGAAGACTATGGAGATACTACAAGAACAAAATGTTTTATTATAAATAATCCTACAAGCGATAAAATAAAAAGGAACTAGCAATAAAGCTCTTAAATTATCGTTTCATGTATTTTACTATAAACATTTAACTAGTGGAGTTATAATTTACAAACATCATAATTCATAAATATTGGAATATTGGACGATTAATTGACGATTAAAACTACCAATTAAATTAAAGTCACCTGTAAATCTCGGAGGCAATTTTTCTCGGAAGAAATATGTATTTCAAAGATAGTCATCAATCCGATAGCATGCTAGAACGGTAGGTAATTGCTTAGCTACTTTAGCCAATATGAAAATCAAGTAATCAATTCAGAGTAAAATATATATGTACATTTATTCGATTAAGGCTTTGTAAACTTCATGGACGTCAAAATACAATAAAATACACAAAACCTTTGAATTAATCCAGTAAAGCAATATTATTTAAAATTTAATTAATAGTAATTTTGTTGGTTATAAAAGGCTCGGTTCACTTGTCTACAGAGCCTTGTTGTTACATATGATATTATCTACGCAAATAGAATTCAGAAACTCGGCTTTTGTTGTTAAATTTATTATCTATATTTTTTTCTCTACCAACACAGTTACGGGCTGTTTGGTAAATGTTGGCAACACGAAATTTAAAAGGATCTCCACGATTGACTTCTAAAACAGACAGTCTTGACAAGAATAAGACGAGATTTTGATTATAATTTACATCCGCTGTTCATGTTTTCTTTCAAGCTTCAGATTCAAGACCAATGGTTTTCGGTGAAAAACTTAGAAAATATAAAAACGGACGAAAATCATAAAAGCAAAACGAAAAGATATACCTTACCAGAGTATTTTGCCGGCGGCAACTCATTCCACTTGATAGCAGTTTCCGGGGAGTTTCTATAATAAACGAATTTCAAGTTTGACTTTGTGAAAAATATTAAGTTGTTCTAAACAATCTTTCCCTTGCACATCT